>APFE031520916.1:0-13327 GCA_000404065.3 Pinus taeda
TTTTTCTTCCTTGGCATGTTGTGGACAAAAACCTCTCTCAGTTTTGAAAAAATCATCTTTGATTGCTCAGAAACATCATTTTAGTGCGACTTGTCCCGATGTGTGAAACAATGAATTTTGTCGAAATGAAGCGAAATGAAGGGGATAAGGGGCTTCTAAATTCTTGAGGAAATTTTTGGGAGTATGGAGGGATGTTAGGAAGCAGGGGAAAGTGGAATCTCAGAGATTGATTGAGGGAAAGGGGTCCAAAAGGGAAAAACACAGGCCCAACCTAGAAAATTGTCAGGTTGTAGCAAGAAACTAGGGTTTGTGCAAAAATGAGGATTTTGGGGGATCTAAGTGTTGGGAAGTGCTCGATAAGGTACATTAAGGATAGGGGAAGGTGTATGAACATCAGGAAACAAGTTTTGCCATTGATTTGACCGTCCAAGAGAAATTGCCTTCAAAACCCTAAGAGAGAGAAATGAACTTGCCAAGGCACAACTGAAGCATGAACAAGATGTAAAATGACTCATTAGACACTGACATGATAATGACAATCCTATGAATGATGATAGACTCAGCTGAATAGTGACATAGATTGGCATTTGGGCAACTTTAGAAGGAGTTAAAGCAAACCCTAGACCTAATGCCCAGTGACCAAATTTTGCTTGAAAACTCACTGAAATGACAAAATTTGACCTTGACACTTCAAAATCACTTTGTAAGAGCATATTTGATCACTGTAGGAAGGCTGGAAAGACTGACACTAACAGATCCATCCCTATGTGGGCCATTCTGTCACCTTGAACCTCTAAACCTAGAATATCGCTTGTAGGTGACCTTATACAGAGATGACTCCCATTGGTGAAAATCCATAAAGAGCAAGGGACAATAATTGTGGTGACAATGGACCATTAAATTATTGTTGTCACTTGGTTTAGTGATTGCCTTGTAGGGTACCACTCCACAAGGCTTGCTATATTTTCCAAAAACAGAGCCAAGAGGTATCAACACCTTAAAAAAAAACAATATGCTATTTGCTAAAGAATAAAGAGTGCTCTCCTCCAAGAGGGTTTTAAACCCTAGATGATCCAATAAAATACTAGTTCTGCAGCGCTTGCGCAATCCCATTAGCTAAAAAAATATTTGGATTAGTTTGTTGAATTGAGTAAGGGAGATTCACAATTGCTCTAATACCATGTTGACATTCACAATATATAGCGAGAATTGAACTGAATCATCACAAAACCCTAATTTTGAAATAAGACAAAAGATATAAGAGTGTTAGGGCAACAACAAAGTATAAAAGCACTAGAGAGAGAACCATAACCAAGCAAAAGAGAGCACATTTCTTATGGTTCCCTTGGGCAAGCCACTTTTATAAAAGAATGAATGGTCCACTTGAGTGAGTAAGACAAATGAAAGTTTGTGTATATATGCACAACGTGAGGAGTAGGGAGCTTTCCCAGGAGGTGTTATGAGACTGTGTTGACTAGGTCAGCCTTAGCCATGGTAGCCCAAGGAGTTAGCTCAATCGATTGTTGCCAATGTTGTTGGACATTTGGCTAGACCAATAGGTGCCCAATTTGAATTCCCCTAGGTTAGGCACACTAGTCCACATCCATAAGTTTACAAGGGATAATTTTGTCAATGAGAAGGAATGAAAAAGAATACATAAGTCATCTAATGACTCTCTATGATATATAGAACAAATTAGGAAATAAAGAAAGAGGAAAACATATCAGGTAGTAAGAATTAAGGAAACAAGTATTATTTAAGTGGTAAAAACATTTTCTATTTCCTTGATTAATCAATAAGGTGAGAGCTACTTCTACATACTTGTGTTCTTTGCATAATGTATGCCAAATGTCTATGTGTTATATGTATATCTAATGTGTCAAGTAATTGCCTAATATGGATATTAAATCTGGGTACCCATAACTAAGTCTTATCCTGCTATAACACAAATTTTCTATCCCCTTTATTCAATGGATGGCATTCATGTCTTTTTCTCCAAATTATTAAAAGCTATAAAAATAGATTGGCACAAAAGAGTTATTGAAGCATACAATTTCAAAGGAAGAATGACAACTTGCAAAGGAGTAATGAGTACCATGTGATCCACTAACAGCAATGACATTGTATCCTTGAGTTATCTTTGCTATCCAAGAACCTCTTTTATATCTGAAAGTCAGACAATCAATTTATCAATTCAACTTGCATAAGAAAATCCTGTTTTTATGAAAGTACACAATTATCCTATTTCAATTTTAATCTTTTCATAACAATATGAAACTACATTTAAACATGAAGTTCTAAAGTATCATGGTTAAGAATATGAATCATCATTATCTGAAATTCTTTTAATGCATGCATCACGTGAACTTTTTCCCCCAATAAATTGACTATAATTTTATAAATAAAAACAAAATTGTAGTATAACAAATTGAATTGATCTGAATTATTAATTTTATGACTTTTTACTTTTTATTACCTTTTTAATCGAGCAAATATTATGTTTTGTTATTATTATTTTTTATCTAACGCTACACTACAACATCTCCCCCATACTGGGTTGTAGAGTGTCTCTTAGCACAAAGAACAGAGCTTGCACATTGAAAGTGAGATTATTGATGATTAATAATGCTTTTAATTAAAACTAAACATCCATTATAGCTGACATTGTTTTTCTTTAGTGAATATTTTATTTTTATTTTAAAAAGGACATGTGTCAACTCCAAGTTGAGCACAGAAGGAATTACACATCTCCCTCATATTGGGCTATAGAATGCGCCTCTTAGCACAGTAATTGACATCATGAAGGAAAAAGCAATTCCCGAGAGCATTCATCGAAGGTTTCACTTAATTTTTCACTCCAAGCTATCTTAATGAATCTTGTTGTGTTCACCCACATCATCCAGAGGTATACATCGAAGGCAGATGAACTAATAAATCATGCAGTGGTTTTTGAGTGTGGTAGAAACAAACTTTGGCAATTCAATGACCATTGTTGCCCTTTATTGATCCATAATCACTAAGGAGTGATGTGCATGCAAAAATCTCACATAATCATGAAGATGAAATGGAGAAATCAACACAAAATTGTTAAATTATTTTATAAAATATATCATTTACTTCAACAATTTACTAAAACCCAAAAAATATTTATCTCTAATATTTCTGAAATTGTCAGGGGAGGCAGGAGCGGGGTAATTTATTGCCCTGACGAAAAAATAGAGATTAAATACACATGGGGTCTTTGTATATCCACTAATAATCAAGCAAAAGCACTAGCCTTGTGGATGGGTCTAAAGCTAGCCATTGGCAGAGGTATTAATCAGATAATTCTTTTGGGAGATTCGATGTTAAACATCCAAAAATTCCATAAAACCAAAGAATCAAGAGGTCAATTTTGGCCTCCCCTAGATCAGAGAATAAGGGAACAAATTCAAAAGTTTGACACTAGTGACTTCTACCATATAAGAAGGGAAAACAACATAGTTGCAAATGAGCAAGCAAATATTGGAGCTAGTTATGAACAAGGTGATTTAATAATCAATCAAGGAGATAAAAAATATTTTTCTGTATCATGATAAATAATCGAGGGGAGCAAGGTGGGACAGGATCCATCAAACATTGGAGAACAAGAGAAATTGGGAGGGATCCGAGGCCTGAGCAGGCATTAAATAATGGCATGATCATAAATATAAAGAATACAATGAAGTGGTGACTCTCGGGAGTAGAATTGAAGGCAGGCAGATTGCATGGAGGAAGAATGGTGACGACACTTGTCATCAAAAGGGACATCTGTAATTACCTCCCACGCAGCTCAGCATTGAAATATGACATCTCTCATGCCAATCTCTTAATGCATTGGAGAAGGAATAAATGCGATAAGGTAGCGACTTGGAGAATGGAAAGTTTGCAGTATATTCATGTCACAGAGTGAATGAGCAACTCCACCATTAATTGTGCAACAGTGAAGGTAGAGAATGATTTTGGCAAGTCGACTTGCTATAAATGGAGAGCAGTGGTTGAGGAATTGTGTCGAGTATCCATTTGAATTCGACTAAGAATGAGAATGGCTTCTCCAGGTGAGGTAAGTGAAGAGCAGTTGGGAGAGGTTCAGGATGCAATGTCGTTGGACGAGAAGTTAGCCAGAGTGGAGCGTATCGGGGTGCAATTGTTGGAGGAGGCAAGAACTCATTTCTCGTTGTTGTTGCGTGAAATTGAGTTGATGAAAGATGATGTGGAGAGACTGACGCTCACAGTGGAAAACTTGGCTATGAAAGTTGACAACCTTTCAACCAAGGTGGAAGGGATTGAAGTAACTATGAAAGCAGTAGCTGTGGGGGTTCTTAAAGAGGTCTTCGGCTTGCAGGATCCTCCACCCCCTATCGAGGATAATCCAGGTGATCCCGAGGTGTTGGCAGCAACAAAGGACCTGGTGCAGGAAGCAACAACGGACGAACATACCAAGGAAAATGGAGAACCACCAAGAATGTAGTTTGTTCCATCCTTTCTTTTTTATAAATGCTTTGTAAAATAGTGTTATTTAATGCCCTGTTCTGGAGACTATATAAGATAAACTTGGTTAGAGGTATAATAGGATATAGGCAAAGTAGAGGCAGAATCCATTTTCATCAATTTTGGTTTGCAATAGTTGATGAACAATTTATGAATGTAAGGGTTTTGGCCTGTGTTCCAGTTTGATAATATAAAGCTAATTGTTTCTTTAAAGAAAAAAACTGAAATTATCGATAAAATAAACACATCGGTATACTATCTCAGAAAATAAAATGAAACGGAAATAAAATGAGGTAACCAATCACACTACAACATCAAATTTGTGCCCAACACAATCTTCCTTCATATTAATTTTCCAGAAAAATTTTGGGCCTAGACCCACAAAGAATACATAAATAAATACAATTGTTGGGAACCTAGAAACTCGGCCCACTGGGAAAAATGGCCTCAAGGAAATCAGCCCTTGGAAATCAACCATCACGATGAAACTCAGCCCTAGAGAATTAACCCTGTCTCACCAGCAAATTGGCCCCCTTTCTTCTCACCTCGTACGAACACTGTGCAATTGAGAAATCAATGTCTCTGGATATTTCAGCCTCCTCCATAATCATGCCATCCTCTTCAGCAACAACGCCTTCCTCTTTCCTGAACTCGGCCTCCCTGAATTTCTCTTAAAATTCCCTGTTGCACTTCTCCTCATCTCTCTTCAGTCTAGTCAAGCCCCTCGCTCTATAGAAAATTGCTTCTTCCACAATTGTGTGTCTTCACCTCTCCTTTAGGCTTATTTTATAATTTCATGAAGCCAAAATCCCTAACCCTAATCTCCTAAGTGATTAACGGCTAGGATCAAATCCTAAGCCTCACTTAAGATCAATGGTTGAGATTATATCTAAGTCACTTAAATAATTTTATTATTTATTCTTAAAACTTTGGCCTAATAGTCCGCAATAATTAATTAGATTAATTGTTGTATTCTTCCTAAGTTAACCTTAGGAAAGAAACCATAATACCACTTAGTCCACCAAGCAAGCACCTAAAGAGGCAATCAAATATGCGAAGACACCAAGCCAATGCAAAAGACCTTTTGAGGCTACAAAATCAACAAAAACTCCTGGAACAACAAGAGAGTCAACCAAAAAAACGAATGTTCATTTCCTACCTTGTTCTGTTAAAAATAAATTCTTTAATCAAGAAATGGCCCGAAGGAAAAGAAAAACCCAAGCAGTGTTCTTGGAAAATAAGATAGCCTCACCCAAAGAAAAAGTGGACCAACTCATGTTAAAAGTGACAAATGTGCAATAATACTAGGAATCAAAGTTCAAATAGCAACTTTGTCTCTCATAAAATAGAGAAACATAAGAAAAAACTTAAAGAAGGCAACGGGAAGATGACAAACGTTGAGAATGGAGATAACAAGGAAAATTGGAAAATCCCATGGCACAACAACAATGGAGGGGCTTATGAGAGATCCTGCAGTACCTATGGTAGCTCCAACCTGGAGGAATCTAAAAGACCCTGTGACAACTTGAAAGAAAATGGCATTATCTTGGACAGAAGTGAAGATAACATGCTCAAGGAGGATGAAGACACTAAAAGAGTAATATGGTAATCTTGTAGAAGGTAAGCATCAGACAATTTATGCTTGCCCTGTTGAAAATGTAACAAATGTCAGTCTTCATAATGTAATAAAATGAAATTTTTATCATTGATTATTATTATTTTTATTTTTATTATTAATTGGTCAAAGCATGTTCTTCGTGCTTGTAGAGTCAAAAGAGTCAAAGAAGAATTTATTATGAGTCAAAAGAATTGTATTTGAGTCAACTCTTCTTTGTTATATTAACAAGCTATAATACGACAGTTTAGGGCCCCCATACCAAGGATCATGGCCCTCATACAATCACTGATACAAAAATACAAGCGAGGGCTTGGAGTCAATCACTTTAACTACCAATCTACCCTAAACAAGACAACACTTGACCTACTTGCTGATGGTGGCCATACACAGCCCTTTCAGTCCACGTGTCTTGAACTCATTTGTTGGTCCTTTTGCTCCCAATTTGTAGCAACACAAATCTGCCTCTATCAATGAATCCTGCTCCTTTAGGTCACTAAACACAGCTCACCAACTATCTGCCTGTTACCCACCATTTTGTGGGTGATATCCCTAGGAGAAAAATTTCTCCAAGAAGGTCCTCAGTCGATAGCCAGCAGCCCCTTGCAGCCACCAACTAGCTCATTATGCCTTTTCTCCGCCACCTGAGCCAGCCACGTAGTCCCTCGCCCATCTGCCATGATCGTATGTTTAAAGGTGGGCCTCCTAAATCTAAAGGTATGCCTTGTCATTTGGTAATTGAGTATTGTAGTTTGCTTATCATGGACACTTATGGGTATCGATTAATGGGGGGATTCGGCGGAAAGAATTGTTTAGGTCTGTGCCCTTGTCCCCTAGCCCCCTTTTGGATATTAACCTTGCATCCTAGTCCCATGGGATCTCTTTTACTAATCATTTAGCTTTAGGGATGGTATTTCATGGGAAACCCCGATTTTGGTTGCATGGTCCCACTCCCTTATCCGCTTATATTACCCTCTTTCCACTCATTATTACCCCATCCATCATTTCTCCCACCTGGGTCTACACTCCTCCATTGGGTCCACATAGGGTTAGCTTGCCCCTTCCCCTTGCCCACACCTTGGGTCATGGCCTGGAATGAAGCCCAGAGGTTGATGCAGCTAAAAAAGAAAGATAAAAACATATTTGGCCACATTCAACAGGAAAATGTACCACAAAATGCAAAAGATGGTTGGGACAAACACATTTAGCACGTGGGAAAAAGCCAATACATGAGCTCTACCCCATCCTCATGGCCATCACCGTAGTTCCTACAAGTTCTATTAACCTCCTTCATCATATAGGAACCCATGATTGTCCCAACACCTGGTGGGAAATGAATCGCCTTACCTTTAAGGGGGTATTCACTATTATATCTTATACATCATGCTCTTACCCGTTGAGCCCCGAGCAATTAATCAAAGAAAATCATAAAAAGGCAAAAGGAATATAAAGAAGGGTGGAAAAATCAAGGTTAGGGCACCTCATGTACCATGATTCCTCCCTCCTATATATTATAAACCCAAGTGTGGACTTCTCTCTTATTGGCTACCCTTGTACCCCAACATGTGACCCAGGGCTACCCCTTCTCATCCCCCACTTTATTCACCTATCTGTCACATGCCACCACCTTTTGAAGGATGTACCTTGAATGTATTATCCCCTTTAGAAGTAGAAACCACCTAATAGGACTCTTGGTTAACCCCATTTGGAGTTTAGGAGACATTGGCGCATCCCAAAGCCCATTATGGAAGGGCAGGCCATTATGAAGTCCCCACCTGTGCTCCATGATTGGTAAACTCATTTACTCAATTTCTCTAATGACTTCTTGTACTGGAAGGGTAGGGGACGCATTGGATCTTATGCAGGAATGCAGATGGTCTCCATCTTGGGTTTGGTCTCCCTATATGAGGTCCTAATCCTCCAGAGGGATACATTGGCACATGTAGGGTGTGCGTTGAGAGCCATGGACCTCCACAGCAGCAGATAACACTCCATGGATCCCCACAGCCATTCAGAGATTTCTCGTGGTTCGCTTATTGGACGAGGAAGATGCACCTGATCAATCATGCCCAACAGGCCCCAGATTTGAATCATACTTGCAAATGATCCAGGACTTGCACGATGATGTGGCATCACCTACACCATCATCCTAGCCCTTGCAGGCATTCTACAGGCATCTTCGATTTGTTTGGAGACCCATGGAGGAAACACCCGGGCATTCTTCCAAGAACCCGGGTAGGAAAAGAGGAAGGAAGAGACAGAATGCGCTGCTAACAGAATGTGGAAAACTCATGATCAACTCAGGTAAGATGAAAGATCTCACCAGTTACTTGTTTACAAACCTTTCTTAATGAAGCTTACAACCTGGAACATTAGGGGCCTAGGAAGTAAAAGGAAACAAAGAAATCTCAGCAGTAGAATAAAAGAAGAAAAACCAGATATGGTTTTCATTTAGGAAACAAAGTGCTTGATGGATAAAATCAGAGAAATACATAGCAAATGGTTAAGCAGGTATGAGTATCTAGAGGTTAAGGCAGACAACTCGGCAGGAGGGATTCTTACGCTTTGGGATCCCCAAAAACTTGGAATCCTGGATGCGGAAGCGTCTAGGAACTATCTTTCGTTGGTAATACAACCTGTGGGTGATAAGGAAATTTACATGATTAAAAATGTCTATGGTCCTCAAAAATTAGAAGACAAACTCATGCTTCTCACTTCCCTTGAGGAGCTAAGAGAGAGACATCCTGATATGCCCTGGATTCTGGCAGGGGATTTCAATATGATCAAATCTCTTACAGAGAAAAAAGGGGGTACCAGAACACTAGGCAAAGACTCCATTGCCTTCCAGAACTTCATAAATAACATGAGATTAGTGGATGTTGAAATAATAAATGGTACTTTCACCTGGAACAACAAGAGAGGAGGGGCTTCTCAAATTGCCTCTAAACTAGATAGATTCATGATCTCAGAGGACCTATTTCACACAGGCCCTGACATGTCAGCTTTAATCCTTCCTTTTGGAGGCTCGGACCATTGGCCTGTCTAGCTTGAAGCCACTTTTATGGGTACACCGAGGAACAGACCTTTTAGGTTTGAAAATGTATGGCTCTCTCACCCTGACTTCACTAGCAACATTGATAAATGGTGGATGGAAGATTTGCCCTTTCAAGGCACTAAAATGTTCATGCTACACCAACGACTTAAACACATCAAGGCCAGACTCAAAGATTGGAACAAAAAACAGTTTGGTAACATTTTCAAAGCCAAAAAAGAAGTTGAACAGAAACTTCAGGGTATTATTCAGCTCATAATCACAAATGGTTTTACCAAGGAAAGGAAAACTCAAGTTGATTCTCTTCAGAAGGAATGGGATGATAGATTCAGGCAAGAGGAGATTTTCTGGAGACAGAAATCGAGAGTTCAGTGGATTAGAGAAGGGGAAAGAAACACAAAGTTTTTTCATAATTCCAACTTTGAGTCACAGGTCACATAACAGAATTTCAAAACTTAGAGATCTTCAAGGGAATGAGCTCGTCACCCACAAAGAAATGGAGTCTGTCCTAGTACAACACTTCCTTAGCATTGCAAAGGAGCCTCTCTTAGACAGGTCACAGTTCATTAACAAATTCACAAGGTACATTCCCAAGCTTGTAACAAGGGAAAACAATCATAATCTTAATAGGCCAGTGTCTGAAGATGAGGTCAGTGAAGCTATAAACGAGATGCAAAACGAGAAGGCTCCTGGCCCGGATGGTTTCAATGTGGACCTCTTCAAAGCATGTTGGAAAACAGTGAAACAAGACATCCTTGATGCAGTGGAAGACTCAAGAAGATCCAAATCGGTCCTGAAGGCTTTCAATGCCTCTTTCATAGCTTTGATTCCAAAGCAGGAAAAAGCTATGACACCTGACAGATTCAGACCCATAGCTTTATGTAATGTGGTGTACAAAATTATTTCCAAAGTGATTGCTAACAGACTCAAGCCCCTTCTTCCAGCTCTTGTCTCAGAGGAGCAAACTGGTTATGTGGAAGGAAGATAGATTCTCAACATCATACAGTCTCATGAGATGGTACACTCTCTTAAGAGTAACAAGCAAGCTGGTATGATCATATAGCTTGACCTAGCGAAAGCTTATGACAAGCTTAGCTGGTCTTACATCAGGGCAATGTTGAAAGCTTATGGTTTTGACCACAACTAGATCAGATGGGTTATGGCCCTTGTATCCACGACCAGTTTTTCAATCCTGCTTAATGGCTCGCCGTCAAGAACCTTCATGCCTTCTAGGGGTCTAAGACAAGGAGATCCGCTCTCCCCCTTCCTCTTTGTGCTCATGATGGAAGGGCTAGGCAGAGCGATAAAAATGGCAAGTGATAAGGGAAGAATCCAGGGTTTGAAACTCACCATAGATGGAGCTGCTTCAACTCACCAACAATTTGTGAATGACACTATGCTGCAGGGCATTCCCACGATCAAGGAAGCCAAAGCTTTTAAACAAATCTTGAATGACTTTGCTATGGCCGTTGGTACAGAGGTAAGCATTGACAAATCAAAAGTTTTCTTTTTTAACACTGACATTGCTATTTAGAGAAACCTTACCATAATTCTAGGGTTCCAAAGGGATCAGTTACCCTCTAAGTACCTTGGAATGCCCCTTACAGACAAACTTATAAGCAGGGAAGTGTGGGAGCCGGTCATTAACAAACTGCAGGATAGGGTCAGGAAATGGACATGTAGATCTTTGAATTTAGCAGGGCGCCTTGTGCTCACAAAAGCTGTCCTGCAAGCCAATACCATTTTCATGATGTCAGCTCTTCCTGTTCCTACAGGAGTTTTGCAACAGATCAGGAACATTCCAAGGGATTTTCTTTGGGGCAAAGGGGAAGAGAAAAAGAAATGGGTTTTGGTAGCTTGGGATAAGCTCTGCAAACCTGAGGCCCATGGAAGTTTGGGGCTTCATGACCCTGAAACCCTCAGCAGAGTTTCGGGTGCAAAGCTTTGGTGGAGGTGGCTTAAGGAACCGGCAACCCCATGGGCCAAGCTTTGGAAACAGAAATATGCAAATAATTGGCAGGAGAGGGATCATATTCGAATGTCTGGGCTTATCAAGGGCTCCCACATTTGGAATCTTGCTTGGGAAAATAGAGGCATTGTCCAACAGCACAACTTCTGGGAGATCAGAGCTGGGAACCTAGCAAAATTCTAGGAGGACAACTAGCAACAAGAACCAAACATGTTTAGGGAAGAACTAACCAATCTCAAGAATGATACTGACAACAAAGGTTTATGCATGGTAAGTGACTTCTGGGATCAGGTAAGGAACAATGGCAAATGGAGAATATGGAAGGATCTAGGCTACAGGGAAGAGAGCCCTTTGAAAGCTCAGGCAGACTCTCTTGCTATGGACTTGGAACAGAGGAAGATTTTGGTATCATCCTCGTCTGACCAACTAAGATGGGGAAGAAACACAGAAGGTAACTTTAACCTCAAAGAAGCCAAATGAATAGCCCTAGGGTTTGATTATCAAAACCCTGATAAGGTATGGAAGGACCTTTGGCAGAACCCGCATTGGATGAAAATAAAGTTGTTTATGTGGTTGGTTCAACAAAAGAAAATTCTAACTTGGGAAAATCTTCTGAAGAGAGGTTTTGTTGGGCCATCCAAATGCCATCTATGCGGTTCACAAGAGGAGATGATGGAACACTTACTCAACCTTTGCCCATTCACCTCTACCTTGTGGGATTGGGTGGCCTCAGTCTTCAGACAAACTGACAGGGATGGCCTCAGTATTACCAACACTTTGAAGAATTGGAGAAAAGACTTCTCAGGTAATGAGATCATCAACAAAGCTTGGACTCTAGTTCCAGGCTTCTTAATCTAGGATGTTTGGAAAGAACGTAATGGTAGGATTTTCAAGAACAAAACTGGCTCAACCCAGAACACTATTGCACAAATAATAAGATAGCTCAAAGACACCATTGGTGCCAAGTTAGGGAGACCTCCTGAGATCCCGACTCTGCCCTAGGACGCTAGGATACTGCTGCAGTTGGGCCTCCATTCGCTAGTTCCCCAAAGCATACACAAGGATGTGAGCCAGATAAACGCTGGTAAAGACTTTTGGCAACCTCCTCCTCATGGTTTCTTGAAAATTAACATAGATGGAGCCTCTAAAGGTAACCCAGGGATGGCTAGTTTTTGTGGGGTCATCAGAGATGAGCAGGGGTGCATAAAGGACATCTTTCATAGTCATTTGGGGACTGCCACTAATAACATGGCGGAGCTCATGGCCTTAGAGCAGTGCCTGGAAATACTAATTGAGTCAAACTCTCATAATGCCATCATTGAAGCAGACTTTGAATTAGTTATTAATGCGGCCAAGAAGATCTATAATGGAAAAGCACTTGGAAAAAGTTTCAAAACATTGGTGGCTTTTGCAGGTCTTTCCGCGAATTCACTCCCACCTACAAACCCTGAGAACAGCCAACTTCATTCATGTGCAAAGAAAAGCCAATATGCTAGCTGATCGTCTGGCGAATGAAGGAGTGTCTTGCAAGGAAAGTTATAGCAGGTATGCTTGGGATTCGACACCCTCGAGGGAAATTGCATGAGGATTGCCAAAGACAGGCGACCAAAGACATGGAAAACTTCCAAACTATTAGGAATGAACAAGAAGGAAGACTAGTGGTAGCAGGAGAAAGCGCAAGCGTAAGTCATTCTTAACCGTTGATCCCCAAAGGAAAAAAAAATAAAAGACAGAGAAGAAAAATGCTTAAAACAGAGCTTTCTACAGAGGAGAGGCACTTGGTAAACAGCGATCCTCTTAGAAGGTCGTCGGCCACAGATCTTGACAGCCTTCGTCATCGAATGGCCATCGGGTGGAAAAGTAATCGAAGGTTAACTATTCAAGCGGACCCAAAGTTTTTTAGATTCGCGGTTTATAATCTTCATTGGGTCCGAAAAGAAGGTAAAGATCGTGCAGGTTCCCGTTCCGATATCTCGGAGGACCGTCAGATCAACAGGGGCTTAATTGAGTGGTTTTCAGGTTCTCAAAGTGATCGGAGCTTAAGTTTCAAATGGGACCCGAACATTTATAAACTAATGGCTCACAATCCTTATCAGGTCCGTGAACCGGGTAAAAGGGTTGCATGTTGCCGAGACGACAGTGTTCGTGACCGTTGGATCTTACGGGATCTAGATCAAAAGGA
>APFE031520918.1:6191-26172 GCA_000404065.3 Pinus taeda
GAGAGAGAGGAGGAGAGAGGGAGGGAAGAAGAAATATATAGAGAGAGAGAAGTGGAGAGAGAGAGGGAGTGACAAGGGAGAGATGGAGAGAATGTATGTATGTTTGGAGGTGAGATAAAGAGACAAAGAACAAGAGATTGAGATAATTGGAGAGAGAAGGAGAGAGGGAAGGATATAGTAACACAGTTGGAGGGTGAAGAGAGAGAGAGAGAGATAGAATGTGAGAAAGTGGAGAGAGAGAGGTAAACAGAGATGGAGTTGGAGGGGGAGAGAAAAAGGTAAGAAGAAATAATTATAGAGCTAAAGGTGGAGAGAGAGAGAGGGACAGAGAGGTAAACAAGAGGGAAGTGAGATAGAAGCGAGGGAGAGGGAGATAAGAAGAAGAGAGAGAGAAGGAGAGGAGGAGGGAGGGACGCAACAATAGATATATTGAAGAAAGAGAGTGTATGTTTTAGGGGTGATATAGAGAGACAAAAGGAGATAGAGATATAGATAGAAAGTGAAGAGAGGGAAGAAGAGAGAGAGGGAGGGACAAAGAGATTGATAGATGTGGAGTGAGAGCGTGTGTGTGTTTGGGGGGTTGTGATAGAGAGACAAAGAAGGAGAGATGGAGGCAGATATAGATATAGATGGAGGGGGTAAAGAGGGAAGAATATTTATTGGACTAGATATATTGATTTCAGTTTAGATGGTGATTTCTAATGTTGTTTCATTGTTTGCATTAGAGGCATTGATTTTAGTATAAATGTTGATTTCTAATCATGTTTCATTGCTTGCACTAGATGCATTGATTTTAGTGTAGATGTTTATTTATATTGATATTTAATTGCTTGCACTAGATGCATTGATTTCGATGTAGATGATTTCTAATCCTATTTGATTGTTTTCACTAAATGCATTGATTTGAGTGTAGATGGTGATTTCTAATCCTATTTGATTGATTCCACTAGACACAATGATTTCAATGTAAATGGTAATTTCTAATCATATTTGATTGCTTGCACTAGATGCATTGATTTTAGTGTAAATGTTGGTTTATTATCCTATTTGCTTACTTGCACTAGATGCATTAATTTTAGTGTAAATGTTGGTTTACAAACCTATTTGTTCACTTACACTCGATGCCTTTATTTGAGTGTAAATTTTGATTTCTAATCATATTTGATTGCTTGCATTAGATGCATTGATTTCACTATAAATGTTGTTTTCCAATCTTATTTGATTTCTTGCATTCGAGGCATTGATTTCAGTGTAGATGTTGATTTTTGATTTGATGTAATTGGATGTATGATGGTGAATTAATTTTAAAGTGATTTGATTAATATTGTGCATTGATTTCAAAGTAAGAATAAAAAATTATTGACAATGTACATATTTTTGTGTTATACTAATACAACCTATTAATATTGGAGAGAAAGGGAGACAAGGTATGATGTTTACTACAATATCTGGAGGTAAAGATTTAAATACTTTACCGTTTAACCTGTCCTTTTCATATAATCGATATGAAAAGAAGACAAAAGTAACAAGGGTGACAATAGGAATAGTAGAAGAAAACAAGGGTGACAATAAGAATAATAGAAGAAAATAGTTTGAAATTAATCACAAGGAAGACTATTTGTAATTTACAATATGCTTATTGTTCACGTTTTCTATCATTCAACACTATTACATTGTCACTTTACATTCAAAATTTTTATGAAAATGACGACATTAATTTGAGACATATTTAGCATATTTAAAATGATTATATTAATATGAGATGATTCTACATAATTTCTATAAAATTAATCATATGTTTGTTAGAATTTCTTTGGCCACACATGACTGAAACCAACCTCAATCCATCTTAACTCCTGATCTATCAAGGGCCAAGAGGGATCAAATCCCTCATGTGAAAACCTTTCCTCAAGATTTGCACTCAAGAAAGAGATTTGCGCCTCGAGAGATTTGATCCCTCTGAGCGCTTAATAAATCCAGAATTAAAATAGATTTAAACTGGTTTAATTACAATACTAATCCACTATATTTTTAAATTCAAAATATTTTTTGAATTAAAATATAAATAGTTTTGATATCCTCCCTCTTTATCCTTACTATCTTATTTTGAACTTACTGAACAAATGAACAGCCTCACTCTAAAACTGCAGTCCAGCATTGCACAATAAATCTCACAGCAGATTCTATTGTTAGCTGAAATATCGCTCACCAAAAATAAAGATGGAGCCTTACTTTAATGGACAATTTGTCGCCGTAAAATGTATAATAAATCCTGGCACAGGATTCTATATGTAGATGAAGTTACCTACAGCTATGATTTCTTTATGGTATAATTTAGGGCCCTGTAAGGGTTTTCGGTTGAGAGGTTTCCATCGTTGCATGTGTTTAACGTTAACAATTAAAATTGTTTATTCTCTGGCGGGAGGGTTGTGGTGAGTGCATTTTTCCAGGCGAAGCGTCTTTCCTGGGGAGTTCGTTAAATTTGATGATCTCTTCTAATAGATAATGGAATGTTATTTTCCTTTCAATTTTTTGTTTTTTTTGTTTTTTTTCGGTTTTCCTTTCCAAAATAGAAAAGGAAAAAAAATAAGTATGATGAGGTTTTGAGGCTAAAAGTTATAAATTAAGAAATTTAGTGACGCAGGGAGGGGTTTGTATCTTCAGTCTAATTTATTTATTTGTTTATTATAAATAAATTAAATAAAATATTTTTTTTTTTATGAAATAATATATGTATTTAATGGTGCTAGAAATAATATGTGTTAATGATGTAGTAGTAATATTATTTTATGTTTGAAATTATTAAGAGTGAGAATGATCAATTTTGAAGATGTAAATTTTATTTAAGTATAAAATTTAAATAAAAGATTGTAATTCAGATATTTGATTTTTATTTCGTATTAATACATCATATATATCAACTATATATTAAATATTGAAGGAATCATAATTTTTTTTAAGTCTTAAATTAAAAATTACTTATTAATAAAAAATTAAGACCTAGTAAGTTGCCACTTAATTTAAATATAGTTAAAAGAAAACGAAAACAATAAGTAAAACAGGACAAAAAATTTCATTAATAGTTTATACTAATTTGACGGGGAAATGCATTACTTTCCATTTTGTTTTTTTTTTTATCCCAGCTAAGCATGGGAATGCTTAATTATATGAATCCATCATACATACGGAAACATACACGCTGGTTAATAGAATGCGATGACCATGTATGATTTTTATCATTATACAAAATTATTTTGATCAATATACAAAATGTTAGTTAAGTTAATTAACGTATTTAGGAATTGATTTCCTAAGTGAAATGAAATGAGATATTACGGGATGGCGAAGCAAATTTTGGTTATTGTAAAAATTTAGTTAAACATATATAACTAAAAGTTCCAGATGAATATAACTATAAACAAGATCGGCTGCGGAGGCAACAAGTTCCTGTCACGAAAGACTTGTTAATGCTTGTCACGAAATACTTGTTATTGCCAGGAGTGATTGTTGATAGAACACAGATGGAACATACCTGCTTGGACCCACCCCAAACGAGGTTTTCAATTATGTTTTTTTACTTGTGGCGAGGGTGGATCATACAGTTTGCCAACTGTGACCTCATCTGCATGTATTACACTTTCCCAAAAGCACTGACAGGTTTGTCTATGAAACACGAGCGATTAGCTTTTCGCAAACAAATGGCAGTGTGTCGCTACTAAAAGCATTTGACATATAATTTTGCGAACTTCGCATTTTCTCCGTTTGGCCGTGACTGGAGGAAAATGTGTAAGATCTACGTTTCGGAGTTGCTAAGCTCCAGGAGGGTAGTTTACTTCCTATTTATTACGTTTATTAGAGAAGAGGAATTCTCAGTGATGACTCGCTCTATTATCAATTCAGATGATTCTCGTCCCTTAAATTTCAAGGAAGCCGTGGCATCCCTGGCTACGGCTATAACCTGTAGGATGGCATTTGGTAAAAAGTATTCAGACACAGACCTAAGAGGTTTCAATTCCATGGTCAAAGAAAGTCTTTTGTTACATTTAATATTGGAGATTACCAACCTTATTTACGCTGGATGGATTTGTAGGGTGTCAACCACTGGATCAAAAAACTACACAAGGCACAAGATAAGTTGTTAGAGAAAGTAGAAAAGTGAAACTGTTGTAAAACAAAGGTCCATCGCAGAATGGAGGAATGCATTCAAGGCTTACGAGGACACTACAGAATAGTATGCATTCATTACCAATACAAACACAATTTTGGAGACGGTATGTCTCACTCTCTCCTTTCTTCTGTTTTATGTTTGTATCATATACTATACTGTGATTTATTACCGTTTTTTTGTCTGTCTTTGAAGTTAGTTTTGCATCTGTATTCAACGGTTCTCAAGAAGGTCTTAATCTTAGGATCTTGGTTACTGATTTTCCTAATTCTTTAATGTCATTAGCTGTTGAAGAGAACACTATCCCAAATTCTATGCTTGGACGGGGTTACTTGATCAACGTTCAAACAGACCCTATTTGCGTCTTCAAATATGTTGTTGTAGCGAGTTGGTTGTCTCAGCAATGCCCAGAATTTGGGCTGAACAAAACCAAAATTTGGCCCTCCTCTGGCCCTCTGGCTACTGGCGGCCTTTGATCGGCCCTCCATTGTCCAAGTCTGAGTGGAACTCTTGCTTAGCTCCGAAGTTGTTTGTGTGTTCTGAGTCTCAACTTTGATTGAAAATGTAGAAGCCATCAATTCAAATATTTCCATTTAAACAAATCAACCCTATTTGCATCTTCAAATACGCTGCTGTAGCAAGTTTTCTGTCTCAGCAATGCCCAGAATAATGTAGAAGCTATCAATTCAAGTATTTCCATTTGAACAAATCAACCCTATTTGCGTCTTCAAATATGCCGTTGTAGCAGGTTCTCTATCTCAGCAATGCTCACAATTTGGGATGAACGGAACTGAAACTTGGTTGTCCTCTAGCCCTGTCGCTGCCAGCGGCCTTTGACTAGCCCTCCATTGTCCAAGTCTGAGTGGAACTATCACTTAGCTCCAAAGTTGTTTGCATGATGCTACTCAATCGGTTGGCCATGCTTAACCGATAGAGCATTTCTTCTTTGAGGATCTACTCTCTCTACTAGTAAATTTTAAATTGTTGTAGCATGTAGGTTGGGATTCATGCTAATGAAATTGTATGAATTCTTCTCTGTGCAAGGAACAGAAAAGGGATGGAGCTCTCATTGAGGGAGACTTTGCACAAATGCCTCAAGCAATAAAATGGTTGAGATGGGGAAACTTCCCATTGAAATGCATACCATGTGAATGGGAGATGCAGTGACTACCTATACTAGATTTGAGTGTCACCAAAGACATGGAGGCAGTCTGGTCGAGGAAGTATGGAAAACTTTGCCGGATGAAAAGGTAATTAGGAAAGAAAAATATAAGCAAAAAATAAAGCTTGTATTTCTTACATGTAATTTCCACTTCCAGTATGAATAAAATTTCTCATATTACCAAAAAGAAATACTGGGAAATGCCTGCTAAATTGGTTAATGGACAATGCTTTTGCAGGTCCCCACAATATAAAGGCATTGAAGCTGAATTACTATACAAGTCTTCAGGTTCTTCCAGATTTAAGCAATCATACATCTCTCATAATGCTGGAGCTTTGTGGTTGTACTGAGCTGAAGGAATTACCAAAATCTGTTGGACTTATCTTCACCAGAATTTGTTGGACTTTTAATACAACTTAAGCACTTACATTTGTCAAATTGCTAACTTGAAGAAACACAAAACCTAGCTTCTCCTGGTTCCAAATCTCCCTTGTTCCCTCATCTCCCTTGTTCCCTAAGTCCTGGTTCCAGATCTCACTTGTTCTGTCATCTCCCTTAGTCCTGGTTCCAGATCTCACTTGTTCCGTGGGTCTTGGTTCTAGATCTTTGTTATTCTCTCTTGTTCCCTTGGTCGGTTTTCCTCCTGAAACACAACTAGAAACATAGGTATTATCTTCCTGTTCTCGGTAGATATACAATCCTCTACTTCTCACCAGCTTCAACTTCTGTGTTGTTCTCACCAGCTTCAACTTTTGTCTCCCGACACGGAAGCAACATGCATTCAAAGGTGGCAACAACCACTCTAAATGACTTAGACACTCACCCAATCCAACCGACTAAACACTCTACTTGGCTTTGCAAAACATTCACATAACATTTAATGTTTTGAATTATTGCTAACATTAGTTTAGGTTGTACTATTTACAAGTTTGAAAATATCAGGACTAATAAAAATATAACCTATTGTTTTAGGTTCGGTTCAGCTTTGGTCCTTGGGAAGAGGCCAAATAACACGATAAGTTAATATGTCTCGAAAAACTTTGTTTATAGCTAATGAGCCCGAACTAAAAACAGCTCAAATAATGCTATCTCTCTTTGTTTCGATTACTATAGTCAATGCCAAGACAACAGTGACTAATAAAAATAAGTTATTTTCTTATTTTTAATTTATATAAAGAAGAAATCAAAAATTAATATTGATCCACTTTTTTGGGGTAAAAAAATTTAAAATTTTAAAAATAATAAAAAAAATTAAATAAAAAAATGGAAATTAATTTTCCACCTTTTAAAACAAGTTAATTGAAAATGACATAGGGACAATTGCTAAGTTGAAAAAATATGAAATTGTAAATATGATTTAAGTTCAGGTGTTAAAATATACAACATTGATGATTTAGAATTTATTTACGTTCTGTAAAGCCTCATTACACGGGAAATGTGAAAGATTTAATTATTATTATTCAATTTTCATATATATTTATCTGTCATTAATATTTGTCTCTGGTGAAAGCAATTTGCGAACTAAATTTAATTTGGCTGACTCAATAATGCATCATAAATGTAACCAAACGGTGGACACAAATCGATTGAGGACCCCCAAGGCACTGATATGACCTAGTGGGAACCGATAGCAGTGGTGTATATGTCCCGAGAAAGCCACTTGGATATCTGCAACCAACGTTATACACGGTAAAACCGTATTATAGTCACAAGTGTTGGGTCTAATGGAAATGACAGGTAGTCGATTCTATCAATTGACTGGAGTGGAAGGCACAACGTGTTATGAAAGGGACAACTTACTATATAGAGATAAAGTTACGTATTTATATCTATATAGAGATAAATATATGTATTTCTATTTAATTATTAATAAAATTGAATAGGCAAGGTTATACTATAATTTATGTTCCAAGAGTTTCCGCTACATGGGAACGCATATCTGGTATGGTTATAAGTTTTGCCCAATTAAGTTGGCAGGGGCAATAATACAATATATTTACAATTAATAAAATTTAAGGTTTATTATTATTTTTTTAAATAAAGTGTAAAGATTAAATGTACATAGTAAATTAAATTTTTAAATAATTTAAGAGATAATTATAAAAAGTTAAAAGCAAAAGTAAAAGTCATCCAAATCATATTGATGTTTATACTAGAAAAAAGGCAAAATCTTAAAGTAGTACAACGTTGAAAATGTCCAAGAGTCAAAATATAGCAACAAAAATACAAAGCTCAAGATGATCATAGAATACGATCTTCAACATCAAGAAGATCTATATAGGCTTGAGCCTCACTAGGTACTGGATCAACGTCATCATCATCATCATCAGCTGCCACAATGTCATCTAAAGGTATGTCAACTAATCCTATATTTGGTAAAGGATTGTCATCATCATCGTCAATTTGGGTAGCATCTTCAGCATTCACATCCCATTGTGTAGCAGGTCCTTCTAAATATTTAGGTAGCTTCCTTCAACAAATTAGAAGACTACTATGCACATAAACAAGTTTCTCGGCTTTCTTAGAAGTAAGTCTATTACTCTTAATAGAGTGTATGAAGCAATAAGTGGACCAATTCCTTTCAGTAGCTAAGGAACCAGCAACCTGAAATAGAAAATGTGAAACAACATTTTGGAGCTCAGACCTAGCCCCCATACATTCTCCACCATCCAAAGGGTTTCTTTTGAGCATAATGCTTGATGTCCCTCTTTACATCTTTGGTGAATAGAGGAGGGGTTAATGTACCAAAATCAATAAATTTCTCCTGTATCACACTTGCTTCATTAACATTATACATCTTAGTTATAGCATCAAGAAACCCTTGTTTTACCTCTTCATCATCAATGGGAAGTATTCTATTTGGTATTTCCATATACCACTTTGGATTAAGGGCATATGCAACCATGTGAAGTGAGGTATTAAGGTTAATCCATATTTTCTCTATCAACTTGTGGATTTCATGTGAAAACTTCAAAGAAAGGTTTATTTGGCGAATGATGTGCTTTACCTTGCCCACCATGGTATCAATACATTCATATATTTCTCCAAGAGCAGAAGAATCTAAATCAACATACCTAATCAACTCCACAATTGGAGCTGTAAAAGAGACAACATATCTACAATCATCCCACCAATCCTCATTAAGAAGCATTTCTCTTATCTTCTGTGCTTTAGGTGACTTAGACTCGTTCGATGCATTCCACTCTGAAGAAACAACAATGGCTTGTAAAGATGCATAGAACTCAACCATACGCTCAAGAAAAATAAAGTATGTGGCAAATCTTGTTTCTGCAGGGTTTAAAAAACTCTTCTTTCAATAGATCTTGTAAATTGCCAAGGAAGCATGGTGGTTGTCAATGAAACTTGGTGGGTCCCTCACATCTAAAGTGATTTTTGCAATCCATTGTATTTTACCAATTTATTTTAAGATATTGTTAAGGGCATGTACACAACAAGGAGTCCAAAAGATATGCTTATATTGACTTTGGATCATCAATCATGCTGCTCTACAAACAAGTGTTGCATCTGTTATGAGATGTACCACATTTGAAGGACCAACCTCATCAATTACATCCTTCAATATTTCAAACATGAAAGTGGTATCCTAAGTTTCTCCGCTACAATCAATTGCTTTTAAAAAATAAGGCCCTGCCCGTGATGTGACAATAACATTCAACAAAGGTGTTTGTTGAATATCTGTCCAACCATCCATGACAATTGAACAACGTGATTGAACACAAGATTGTTTGAGGTCCTCCATAAGTCCATGCATTCTTGCCACCACTCTCTCTAACAATGAAGTCATCATTTTGTTGTAACCTAGGGGTGCATCCCGTCCTTGCAACTATGATTTTTCTCACCATTTATGTAGAGTATCGTAAATGAGTGGAATTAAATGAAATTCCATTTTCCCTAAAAAAATCTTCTATGCCATCATCTGCTTCATCCCTATACCTCACATTGTACATCTTTTGAATGGATTCACTACCCCCTTGAGCAGTCTCAATTTGGGTGTGAGTTTGTTAATTCGTACATAGGGATGAATTTTCATGTCTACTTCTCTTATTATGATAAACAATGCTACTATCATGTTCATTGCTTCCATTGGATTTCATGTGAAGCTTAGTGCTCTCCATTCTTTGTTTAAGGTTGCATGTGAAACCCTTCACTCCTAACTCAAGTATGCCCAAAATATGATGTGATACTCTTGTATAGCTACCCTTAAAGACGTGATCACACAAAATGCATTTCCATTCCTCACATCCCCCACTATTTTTTGTCTTGTTCTACGTTATCCTTTTCATGAACTTCATTAAGGGCTTCTTGGAAATGTTGTTTCATTGTTTATGGGTACCTATTGTTGTCTCTGCATTCCGTTCTTGAACTTGTGGAGGTAATAAGGGTCTCATCTTGCTATTGTTGTTACTACATTCATTGCCAAAACCTCTATCCATGGTATCTATAATGAAAATATACATTAAAATATAAAAAAATTAGAAGTAGAATAGAGAACTAGATTTTGAAATATACATATAGGACAGAGAAAATTCATCATACTAATATTTAATTTTCAATAATTTTTCAGAATTATTGAAATTAACAACATATCAATAATTAATTGTGATTCATGTTAATCCATTAACATAGAAATAAACTTTAAACAAACAATTATCCATAATCAATAACAACACGCTAAATTTACTTTTACAAATTGAATAAAATGATAGAAATACCTAGATCATCCATTAATTCTTTTGAAAATGCAAATTATGGGTGGGTACTTTTAAAGTGAAGTAATAAACATTTCAAGATAAATTATAAATACTAAAAAGTAAAGAAAAAGTAGTTTATTGTCAGAAGAACCGCCACTTCTCAATACTCAATGGAAGCAGTCAAGATGTTAGAGGTGATATACAAGGAAAGTTGATCAAAAGAAAGCATCAATTGGCACAAATAAGTTTAATAATCCATCATACACACTCTCTGGCTCGAATGGACCGACCTTCTTCACCAACTTATCAGTACATGATCTTGAATTTTTATATCTCTTTTAGAGAAAGACGAGATTTTATATCGCTTTTAAAGAAAGACGAGATAGTTTATTTTTGCAGCAATTGTTCCTCTTTGGCAAGTAATCTAACGTGGTTAAAATTAAAATTTTAAGAATGAAATTCCAATTGTAAATGATTCATGAATCTCTAAACGCCATTATCATAGGAATAATTCCATATAACAGTTTGTATCCATCAGATCTTATAATTTTAATAATCCCTGAACCAATAAATTCCAACATTTGAAAATGTAAAACAAAATAAGATGTCTTCATTATTGTAATATGGTAATGGTGTACTCTAAAAAGCCAACGAATATTTGAAGTTCCAGAAAGGATTGCTTGTCAAAAGCACTAAGAAAACCATATCAAAACAACACGGGAAATGAATTCCACATCAAAATGAAATAATTTTTGCTTAGTCCAAATCAACTTGCAGGAACATAGCTTAAAACTAATAATCTTTTGGATGTAAGAGGTATCTCTAAAGCTTTAAAAAAATAGCAGTGATGTTATTACTCTAGGCATTCAAAGAAGCTAATGTAGGTACTCATACAGCCTAGGGAGGGATCATAAAATTCGGATCCTCGAAGAGACATGATACTATATACGCTTCACTAACAAACAAAATATTTTCACTCCCCTCGATGCATTCACATTCTAAACAAACATAATTTCACAAGTATCAAGAAATCAGAGATTAATACGATGCTGATTCAGAATTCAAAGCTAGTCGCGGTGATGGTGAAATTGACATTATGAAGTTAA
This sequence comes from Pinus taeda, assembly GCA_000404065.3. Classification (NCBI taxonomy): domain Eukaryota; kingdom Viridiplantae; phylum Streptophyta; class Pinopsida; order Pinales; family Pinaceae; genus Pinus; species Pinus taeda. The sequence goes on from APFE031520918.1 coordinate 17,337, forward strand.
TCTAGAAATTGATATAGAGTCTATTTCTTTCAATGATACACTTGAACAATGGCAGCTTGCGGCGCTTTATCTCTCCCCCTCTTTCCAACCTGCCAATGTGAATGAATACAACTGCCTCTCCTCTCTCCAGTGTATGAAGTTAAAGAATGATGCGGAACACAGACCGTCAGATCGAATGTTGAAACTCTAAACATAGAAACATAAAATTGAAAGAAATTAGAAGACTGAATCCTGAGAAATGAGAAATTTGAAGAGATGATTATTTACTTGAGAGGGTTAGTGATTATATAGGAAAAATAATGTAGAGAAAAAAAAATTACTACCAAATGAAGAGGTATTTTTTCCGCCAAATGTTTCGCGCCAATTTTTCCTCGTGGTTTTCTCCTTGGGTTTCGTTTGATTTCTGGGCACGCCGATATGGAGCCTTTGGGATCCTTGTTTCATTGAGGAGTGGAAACTAATTTTCCGACCAAATGAAGAGGTATTTTTTCAGCCAAAGGTTTCACGCCAATGTTGACGTCAGGGAATGTTGAGCTCGAGTCTGTGGGAGCTGCGCTCCAGCTAGAAGCGGCTATATGATCCTCGATAGAGTGAAGCTCCCACATGCTCCGGATAAGTGTTCCCCATTGGCACTCGTACCGAAAAGTCACATTCCCTCACCACCAAGCGCCCGAACAGCTCCCACGTACTTCAATAAGCTCGCCCTCTTTTTGGAGCATTTTGTTTGAACTCCTAAGCTCCGAGGAGCGTTAGAGCTTGGCGTAATTGATCTCTAAGGGTTGGGAGCGGTAGCAAAGCAACATAGAGTATACCAAATATGTAAAAAAGTTGTCAAATACAAATTAATAGAAGTCAAACAAAAAACAATTGTGATATGCATTTCCTCTAATAAGTATATTGTAATATTCCTTGGTAAAAAGCTATAAATATTTATTCACTCGTAAAATTCTTTTAGGAAGGAAAGAATTCTAAAAAAATGAGAAGGGAGACCAATAGTGTATGAGGAACCTGAGGCTGCTTGTAGGAGAAGACAAAAAATAAAATTTGGAAGACCTTGTCATTATGAATAATTCTATGGTGTAGCTAGTGGAATTCCATCTGGAGCCTAGTGCTCACTCTGAGAACAGTAGACTACGTCTAGTTGGGATCAGATAGTCTTAGGGCGTTGTGAAAAACTTTGTTCAAATATAACCTGAATGTGATGTTTCCTTGGGGGTAGGGGGGCAAAAGTAGAGAGATTGGTCTCGTTCACACGGAGAAAAATTTCTTCCCTTGTATCTTTGTTATAGTGTAGCAACAGAAAGAGATAAGTATTAATGAAAAATATGTTATTTTGATAGACTACTATTTACATATGTTGATTACTACGTCGTACTCAGATGTGAAGGTTTTTTTTTAAGATGAGATTGGTAAATGAAATGCACTATGTATACACTGTTAAAAATAAAGTTATCCCATGTTAAAAGTATTGTTAAAACTACTATTTGTTCATACATTAGGTGATTTCTATTTTGGAATGGTAAGATAAAATGCATAATAGTCTAAAGAAATTAAAGATAATAGTGAGCGAATGTTAATTTGAAAGGTTTTTTGACCTCAGAGGGAGCCTGGGTTAGTATCTAGGCAAAATTGATTTAATTGTAGCCCATAAATAGTCCCTAGTTCCAATGAGGATATACTGTAATAGTTATACCATAAACGTAGCTAATCATCGTGTGAATAGTTATAGCTCTTAAAATAGAAAATATAGTGAATAATACATAATAAAAAAAACAACATATTCAAATCCAATATGTGACACCCCTCCCTTGTTTTCTAAACTATTGTAAACCTAAGCGGAGGGAAACTAGGTGTGATATGTAAAATGAAAAGAAAATACATTATTAATAAATTGATCGCTTGGAAAAGTGAGACACCAAGAGATGAGATTCTTGCTAAATCCCATTGAGGAATGGGATAGGATAAATATTTCATGATAAAGCTTCTAGATGTGATTCTAGATAAGCTTGGATGGATTGGAGATAAATATCAATCAAGGAAAAAAAACATAAAAAAATTACGGGAGATAAAGGAAAGCTTTATGAGGAAAAGCCTTGTGGGACATAAAGTGGAGCTTTTCTGGAAAAGACCTGGGAAAATGGAAAAATCCATAAAAGTAGGTGTCACTAACAGAAACTATATCGTGAAAGAGGGTACTAAATACCCATTGCATATATCAATTGGAGGCACTTGATCCATGGCGAGAACCTCTGCTCGAGGGAATCAGAGTATTCATGCTTGATTGGTGGTACTCTGCTCTCCAAGTGATGTTTTAGTTGGTTCATATGTGTGGAATGTTCTGTATGTTGGTTTCGCACCCTTTATGTTATCAATTCATCTACTTTATTGAGGAATTCGGATGAGCTTTCCTTTCTATGAGAAGGATTAAAGGAATTGTATTTGACTGTATAGAGTATCTGTTTTAATGGTTTCCATGAGATAATTTTTATGTTTGCAATTGGCAATTATGGCTTACTAATTAAGGAAAAGTTAAAATTAGTAGAGGAGTATATTATGTGAATTGGATGCGATAATGGATATGTGTTACTAACTTATGTGCTATCTGGATAACGAATAACTATGAGGCATTAGTCCTTTATTCGTATTGCATAAGTTATGTCGATGTGTTACCTGTAATCATGTAAATGGCTTCATCTTTATGTATATTACGTTATTGCCTCCAAAAGTAGAGATTGCGATAAATGCATAGTAGGTGGTTAGTATCACTTTGGCCATGGAGATATCTTATTGTTGATATACTTTGAATGCGGCCATCATTTGTAATAGATCTACTTTCACTAACCAATTTATGGTATGTTCATTTATGAATGTTTGAGGTATTTATTGAATTTAAACATGGTCACCATTGAATTCGCTGGAGGAACATATCATGCCTTAATGTTAGGTGATAAATGGATAAATACTTATTCATGTGAATCAGTTGTGATAACATGTTGTGACTATGATGGGATGATTTTCTATGTCGTGCATGCCTCAAGAATATTATCCAAAATATTTGGTTTAGTTGCTCTTGCATGTTTCATAATCATGATACTCATTAATCCCATTGTCCATACCTAAGGTACGATTCATGACTAGGCTAGCAGAAATAGATGCAAGATAATGTTGCATGTGGACATTGGAGAAGTTGTGTGACATATGCCATAATCCAATTCCTTCTCCTAGTTGTGGTTTAAACTGTAGGGTTGATCCAAAGAATATGTAAGATGATACTTATGATACCAGTTCATTAACTTAACATTTCTCAGTAGTCAAGACTATGAGTGTAGTTGTTGGGTTAATCATCATGCATGGAATGATTCGTTAACTAGACTTGTGATACCCATTGAAACTAAATAGTAAATGAAGGAAATTTGGAATTTATGGACCCTAGGGGCTAAATTCTCAGGGTAGGCTCAAGAGGTTCGTTACAAATGGTATCAGTGAAAAAGTTCAAACAAAGAGGCTTATGGACTAATCTGCCTCCATAGCACTTTGTTGACTGGTTTTTTTATTAACATTCTTACCAGGAAAACAACCCCAAGATCCATAAAGATGTAATTGGAATTAATGTCTTAACATATGCATGAAAATTTAATTGGATCAAGAAATTAAAATTTTATGCATAATGGTAAGATGCTAACTTTACCCATCTAGATTGTGTATCAAGACGTGATTTCTTGACCGATCGTATGGTGTAAAAAAAAATAATAATAAATAAATAAATAAATAATATAATGTGAATTAAATCTAAATGCGTGTGATGGTTATCTGTGGTATGTTCTGAGCAATTACGGTAGTTAATATTCCATGCACAGTGCGTTATGAATTGATTTCTTGTCACAAGGGCATGGGGAATAGGCAACACATGTGTAATGGAGATTGACCAAGACTGAGATATGTTTGGTTCCAATATGTGACTTAATTGCTCCTGTGCATGCATGCTTGTATGAAGTGAGGTCTCTTGCATTCATGCTAATGCCATGGTTGATGTAATTCAAGAGTGTTGCTATGTTTATTTTCCTAGCTATGTAATTGAGTCTGAGATTTAAAGAATATTATTGACACTCTTATTGCTGATGAATATTGTGGATTAATCTCTAATCTCTAGTGAATTCTTAATTTGTTTTCATTGGCATATCCTTTCAAGACAGCAAAACCATCCAATTAGTATGCACTTTGGAGCACTTGGCGTTACTGTGAAAACCATAATGTATATGAAGCAAAAGTCGGGGTTAAAACGCTAAGTAATATTATAGAGTGTACATCTAATAACTACACGAATCCATAAATGGACATAACATCTTGAAAGACTGTATAGGTCAAAATTTTATTATTTTGTGCTTATAAACTAAGAGTCTTAATTGATATCATTTATTAGGACTAATTATGATGAATGAGGTCTTTAATTGTAGTAGTCCTGTTATAATATACAGGTTTTAATAAACCACATTTGGTACCATTAAATCCGAGAGCTACAAATTATCTGAAATCTAAATAAATACGCTATACATACTTCGGGCCATTGACAAACTCAAAGCTATGGTGCATAATATCAAAATTAGGCTTAGAAGGGTAAATTTCGATGTCGTCTCACCCTTGTTGGCCACTATGTTAAGCTAATTTAATTTAAGGGCAGGCGATTGAAAGGAACTTTTGCGGGAGGATTAAGAGTCCTCCAATAGTAAAGAGTAGAAAGTTCGACTGTTTTGAGGGTCCATTTGAGTAATCATCGAAGGGAAATAGAAATGTGGTGTGACTGACTAGATTGTCAACGAAATTAGAGCCAGGAAATGAGGCTATCTTGCGTCCTCACAGTCTACTAGAATTTCCTAGCTTCACGAGTTGTAGATAAACTCACGCTGGTTGTGGGAAGCCTTACGGTATTTGGATCCAGACAAGTGTGTCTTCAGATTACCTCAGAGGATGTGCATTGGATATGGGTATTCTTATGAAGGGAGATGATGATGAGGCCGCTGACATCGGATTTTCATGAGGCCATTGCAATCACTTTTACAAAATTACAACTGTATAATTAGATAAACATAAAGTGGATTTTGTTCAAGCATCATTTCTCAAGCTTCGAGCAAGTAATGGGGCACTTGATGCATTGATTATGCTGCTTTATTCCTCATGCGCTGTTGGGGAAAGTAGTTTTCTTTTTCGAATACAATTAGAAGGTTTCTCAATGAGTATGTACATCAATGATGTTGAATGTAGATAGTGTTTTATGGATAGTGTGTAAACAATAACTAAAAATCTTGGCTATTGTTATTTCCTCTTTTTGTAATGTTTCCTTTCAGGTGCATTGTCACAATTTGAAGGTATGTGAGTTGGCCACAAAGCCAAAGATACTGTTCAATGAAAGATGGTAGAAAAGAAAGCTGTAAATAAGACCATTAAAAAAAACCCTCACCACGAATAGAAATAACACTAGATGTTGGCTTTTAGGTTATTTTTTTAAATCTGGCAGTGGCAAGGTTATGTAGACGATGACGTCTTCTAATTTTGTTTAGAGAAAAGTTTGGCTGAATAAATTACTACAGGGAGATTAGCCATGCAATTCAACATATTATCGCTCCTCCTTTGTAGGCTGACATTGGATGCATTATTTTTTTTTCCTTGTATAATGCTTTGATCCTCATACACTATTTTTTTCTCATCGATTGTAGTAGAAGTTTGTTTTCTAGTTCGATGGAATGGTATGCACACTAGCTTGGGTGGTTCTCCACCTATGCTTTGTGGGTAAAGAAATTGTGCGCACCAAATTAAAATAAAAAGGAAGGCGTGTTCCTTGTTTTTCCTTTTAGATGTGGGAAATAAAAGAAAATCCACAACACTGCAAATTACTTTGTACGTGCCTATTGTTTACGGTGAGTTGAAGATGTTGGCATAATGATTATCCACACCCTAGTCGAATTAGGAAACTCACCAAAGCGATAAAATCGACAGGAACATGATAACGCTTATCCTCACCTTCTACGGTGAGCCTTATCCTCCAATGCATAGAGGCTACGCATTGATAAATAGACCAGCTTGATCCTAATCGAATTTTATTCTTCTCTAGTTGTGAGTATCAAGCCTGATTGTTGTAGGAGTTAAGTGGCTTAAGCAAGAGGTTGATTATCTCCATCGTGAATATAAAAGAAATAAGATCGTACTATCAATCCCAGTGAGTTAAAGATGTCATGAGTATTCATATCTTTTATTCAGATAATTTTATTAGAAGAAAAATTAGATTGATAAATATATATTTATTTATGCTAACTATATTATGCATTGAATAACTGTGTTTGATGCCAGATAAAGATGAGGCACTGCTCACAATTCATAGAATTAATCCAACGTTCGAACCTCATGGTTGTACCAATTAGTTACAACAAATGAATGTCTATGATAAGGGAGTCGATGGGTTGATATCAATGTCATAGAGTGTGTGGGTGGTTATTTGTTTCATTCTTGATGTTTTATTAAAATCTAAAATAGATGAATATATATTCCCTCTTTTTTGTTGATGGTATTAAGTGGGAACATTGTTGTTTGAATTTAGATAAAGTTGCATGAGATCATAGATCTCGAATGAAAAAGGGATTTTGTGTTGACCATAAGATTTTTTCTATGTTTAATTTATAAAATTCGAAAGTTTCATTGAATGAAATCATTCGTGACTTTTGAATAATCTATGACATTATGGTAGAGGAAATTTTGAAGAAAAAAAACATCTAAATTGTTGGGACTGCCATAGTTGTTGTTGTAATGTTGATGCATTATGCACACACTCTGCCCATCTGTCTTGTGCCTTGGCGCTTGTTGCATTGGATTTAATTTCATGAATTGCTTGCCTGAATGGTGAAAAGGGATGCTCTTTCCCAGAGCAGAAAAGTAACTACATAAATGTTGGGTCTTGCTTTACTTTGCTGAAACAAAGAAGTGATTCATTACCTTTACAAAAAGATATCTTAAAATTAATACTGCATATTATAACTTAAAAGGGATGTGGTTAAGACCAAATGGCATGAGGCCATTGGAAGTGTAGTACATGTAGCCCCGTTCATGGGCTTTTCCATACCTTGTATCTTGATTTATTGGCTTCTGTGATGTTCGGTGTGAATTAATTTGTGAATTCTAAACATTATTATTCCACTCATGCCACAATGAGAGGGAAAGGGTTGATGATTTATGTTATTGTAATTGGTGGGAAGCACAAAAGAAATCCCATGTAGTTAATAACCGAAGAATATTATATGTTGTATGCAACATTCAGGAATATTGAGATCTTGAGAAATACAACAACACACTGCTCTAAAAATTTCTCATATACGACAAGATAACATGTTGTTACTTGTTGAGAAAAATCTATGAAATCAAAATTTCCGTTTGACCTCTCAAACACCCTCGTTGTTTCACAGAAAAAATGTCGGTAATAATTAAATCATATGTCGATTAGAAAGGGTTGATACTCAAGGACACGAATATTGTTTAAATCTGCAAATTTAGTTAACAAGGAAAAACAAGAGGTCATCGCAAATTGCAACAAGCACGGGTATCTGTGATCTAAGATACTGTGTTCCATTCCCAAAACATAATAGAAATATGCTCCCATAAGAGAATTAGTATTCTTGAGTTGCTTAGCTTTATCTTTGTGTGCTTATATGTATGTCTCATTATAAGCAGACAAAGTATGCATGATCAACTTATCAGTATGTTTCTGACATTTAAAGCAATAGAATTAAAGTCAAGCAGGATAAGAAATTCAAGGATATTAATCCTTACTCTCATGTGAAAAATCTTATAACTAAATTGATGCTATATGCCATAATGAACAAGTGGCTTGAAATGATGCTGTTAGATTTCATTATAATATATACATATGATATGAAGAATTGATGCTATGCTATGTTGCATAAGGCTATTAGAAATTGTTCGAGATTAGCTAAATAATATTGTTGCCTTGATATTGATAATGATGATGATATGTGATGAAGTCACGATAAACATAGGTATTTTTTAACCTAATGCTGCCATCATACAGACCAATCTGCAAAATTGGTTGTGATTTTATATTAATGATAAGATGATGCTATCAAGGGTAGCATATCTGGTATATGGCTACCATGAATTACTCCGGTATGTTGCATAAAGCAGTGCTAAAGTAAGAAAATAACATGTTTATAAAATTTATAAAACTTAAACTATGGATAAAAACTATTGTATGGAAAAAATGACATGATTGAAAGACATGCTTGCAAATATGTATATCAGTTTAGTTAAATAATTGGAAGGCATGTTCATCAGAGTAAGACAATATTAATATGGTTAACAAGTAATGCATATAGTAGAAGAAATGATTACTTTAATTATACATTGGAAAGTGTAACTTGCATGTAGGACCCATTGTGGGATGCAATGAGTTGCATAGATGTGCCTTAATATGTGAGGAATCACAAATTCTCACAACTAAACTATGATAAAAATTAAAGAAGAAGTTACCTTGGAAACTAGGGTGTAATTGGATTTGGATAGGAAATCCAAGACTACACTATGATATGTCTTAACAATGATTAAATGAATATATGAGAAAAATGGAAAAATAATCGTTACACCAATGATAAACCTACCATTTGTTGGATAGTTATAGTATGGGAAGAGAGACTCCATGGAAAAACTTTATTGTTATCAAAACCAATTAGTTCAGTAAGCAATAAGTGGTTGATAGATGACATGCTCAACCTAACATAATGGAAATCTAGAAGCAAGTCTTAATTCTACTTCGGAAAATGCATCCAAGATAGTAAGT
>APFE031520924.1:0-12338 GCA_000404065.3 Pinus taeda
TTTTCCATATCACAAATGAATTTTCTTTTCCATGGATATTCAAGAGAATATGATCTTGTATTCCCTCTAATATTATTCTCCTCGTCTTGGCTACATATTTATTTCACTGAGCAAGGTTTTGGACATCAGATGCTTGAGATTTTGCAAAATCTATCTTGATGTATTCTAGAAATCCATTGTCATCCAACAGCGCCTCCATATGATCCTTCAATGCAACAAAATTTGGGTGCCTTCAAAGGCATACTATAGCCTTAGTCCATTAAAGACCATCTTCTCAGCTCTGAACAAATCCTGCTACACTGATCTTCAAATTCAAACCTCTCAGAAACAACTTTTGCTATAATGTGAATCCAACTCTAATACCATGTAGAAATTAGGCTGTAGATTTGCAACTTCTCACGAATTTTTAATTAAAACCACAAGACACAAACCTACTCTACTGCTATGTAAATGTTATTTCACAATTTAGAACATAAATCTCAGACACGCAAGAAGAAATAACACACATGCAACAAGTATTTTCATCTAGGGAAAACATTCTACTAAAAACCCTAATTCCTGCTTCCATTAATCAAATGAATAAATATGTATTACAATTACTTCACTCAATGAGCTCACCCTGCAAGTGCAAAACCTATCTCTTTACTCACAAAAGGCCTCTGACCTAGACTTAGTCAATTTTTTCTTCGGCTTGAGCTCCTATTTACTTGAACTGTTCCTTGAGGAATTAGTCCCTATTATTTATGAAATTCCTCTAATTGAATTGAGAAATTCCTTAGGCTGATCATATGACTACATGCAACAAATGTACACACAAGACTATTCTACAATTGATGTTACACTGCCTTGGAATCTCCACCTCAAATGGGTAACTCGAATTCTCTAAATTTATTAGCTATGTTTGGATAATTGATCAATTAACTGGATGATTAATGAGTTTTACTGAATTCCTACTACACAACTTGACCCTCCACTAGTTCTTCCAACAATTGGAACTAGTTTAATTGAAAACAACATGAGATAACTGACCTTGATTGCTACAAATAGCAACCACACATGCAGAACTGAACTCTAACTCGTCCAACTTGAATTTACTAAGTAAACTGGGTGACACAAGTGATGTCTCACAAGTTAACATCATCCAAGTTGTTTACTGATGTCGAAATTTAGATTTTCTCAGTTTAATGAAGGAAAAATCAAATTGATAATTTCTTGCTACAATTTTCAATAGATATCAGTGGCCATCCACCTACTCTACTGACTCAAAGGAAAATTCTCTATCTTAGGAGGTTTTTTACATTTTTTTCGGTTGCTAAACTTCTAGGGCCATTTTGAGGCCCTAAATGATATTTTTTTACATGGCAAAGACCCATGCTTTGTTAGTGGAAATGTGTAATTCTTGGCTAGACCTTTCAAACATGCCACCTAGCCTGCCAAACAAATATTGTATGCAAAATTTATGACCCTGGGAAGTTGATTTACTAACTAAACCTAATGGGGCCCATAATCCCTTTGGCTTTTCATCTCTTAGGGTTAGGTTTTTCAATATTTGGGTTTTCCTCATTGCTTGTGATGTTAGAATGGTCCTTTCGACCTCATTGTAACTCACTTTGGTGAAGGCATGTAGTTGTCACATATCTACTTAGAGATAAGCTACCACCATTCAAGCTAGTTTGTTTCATTATGAATTTCTACATTTTCAACACCTTCCACTTATTAATAGAAGACAAGTTTCACTATATATTTATGCTTTGGTTATAAATTTGTATTTCATTTTGTTCCCTTCAAAAATCTAGATCATAAGTATTTGGAAATATGGACGACTTGAATCAAGTTCCAACTACTAGGGACATATCCAAATGTAAAACACTTGATGGCAATGTATCTAACATTTGGCATCTAAAGAGTTTCAACTGATATTCTCGTAAGCTTGATTCTAGATCCAAATATAATAATCACCTAACACATCATTGTTAGATTAGTTGACACATTAGCACAATTTTTTAAATAAATGTCGCATGCAGTGTGTGGGATATGACACATTATACTCCACATCAACAATAATGTGCATTGAACCTTGAAAATCCATATCAAGAAATGCCACATATCAAATGAAAAATCAATAAGTTTAAAGGAAAGAAGCTTAAATAGCCATATTTCACATCTCGATATTCAATGGGTTGAAACTAATGATATTAAGTGTTCCACATGAATCCAAATACATTATGTTTGATTTCAATCCAACTTGATTGAACTTGGTTGAAAATAATCTAGATCTGGAAGTAGAACACTAACATTCGGTATTCAAATGACTCAAATTAATAATATTTTCCTTTGATTTGGATTGAGATTACCCATATTCAAATACTTGGAATCTGAGACAATTAATCTAATCAATTTATGAATCAGGTTATGATACTCTGTAAAATAATTTTCATAAAATTTTGACATTTTACAAATAATAATCTTTAAATCAAATTGATATCATCAAAACAAATTATGAAAAAATTATAAAAAATGACAGATTAATCAAATTGTAAATATGTACAAATTTATTAAAATTTAAATTAAATGATCATAAATTATTAAAATTCACAAAAGAAAGAAAATTAGAAGGATCCCATTATTTTATGAATAATTCATATAATGATGGGGGCTTGTTGTACAAGCTACGACATATGGCCAAGGGTTATGAAAGAGAAGCCAAGGGATTGAAAATCCTATTGTAGTTGGAAATGGGCCCAAGCATGGAGGCTTGGATAGTGGAATAAAGCGTTTGAATAAGTCAAAGAGTACCAAAATAAACTTTTTTAAGGAAAGAGGGATTGAAAAAAGAAGCAAATTCGATGGAAGAAAAGGAAACTAAAAATGGAATCGTAAACAAGCCATTCCAAATTGCATGTAGAATTTTAGACGAGGGAAACCAAGAGATTTTTCACCATCCAAAACTACACCAATCCTTGGGGGACCAAACAAACAAATTGGAATGCATAAGGAGAGACTAAAGAAGTATGTTGAGGCATCTATAGTTTATTTCTATTTCAAGAAGATATGCCACAACTATTATGTTTGTTGGCACTTTATTCCATGTTCTTTCAACGGGAAGAATGACAATAAAACTTCTACAAAATAACCACAATTTTAGAGGAACATTGATGATAAGAGAATGTCAAGTAGCCTTTATAGTAGCAAGAATTTTTCCTAGCACTACAAGTTCAATGGATATTGTAAAGCCAAGTGTTGGAGGTTTCATTTAGAACTTCATCTCAGGAATTACAGAACCAAAAAAACGTTTTGAGAGCAAAGTGTGAAGGGAAGGAAGAAGGAGAAACCCAAGCCCCTATAACCCTTAAAACATACTAATTTTGACCCCTAACATCTATTATCTAATATATCTTCTAACTATGAGAACTATATCCCAAAAAGCATAATGCTATCATCCTTAACACTTGAAATGTAATCATTATCACTAAGAAACTCTCAACCATAGCAAATATACTTGTTAACTAGTAACATTTATGATCCATAACCTAAACCCATATACAAACATATTCTCTAACTCCTATATTCCCTAACCCATAACCTTTAGGACATGCCCAAAGCCTTTTCATTTTTAAACCTTAAACCAAATAACCCCTATCCCTAAATGCATATATCCTTTGGACTTAGCATTAATAACAAAAATTCCTAAATTAATATATCCACTATAGCTGATAACTACTATATTAACTTATAATCCTTAACACTCTGAAAACTCCCAATCCTTATAAATCCTCACCTTATAAACCCTTAAAAAAAACCCCCAACCCTTAATAACTATCCCTAATAAATGCTAACACATAATTCAAAACCCTAGTTTCTAACCCAAATAATCCCTAATTTCTCTATCCAATAGCCCCAAACATATATAAATCCTAATAAACTCCATTGTATGACCTTGTGAACCTTAATAACTAACCCACAATCCTTAATCCCCATACTCACTAAGTTTGAACGTTGGCCCCATTTAATTCTCATCGTGCGATGTCAGTGGATGACATTGGTGATGGGCGTGTTGGAAGATGTTCCATGACATTTCAAAAGAGTTTCGACAAATATTCCATAGATGGGAATGAGGAATTATGACAATGAGACTGCATGATGAGTGTTGATGTAAACGTTGACCATCTCAAGGATTATGCAGGGATGTCACACATCCTTGAATCGTAAAACCCTCACATACCATCAAGGCATGTGCCTAGCCCAACCATGTTAAATTTCAATGCATACAAGAATAGTTTAAAGAAATTTCAACATTGGCCCCATTCACTGTTGACCATGTGACGTTGGTAGATGACATTGGTTATGGGCGTGTTGGAAGATTTTCCATATTGACATTTCAAGATAGTTTCGAAAAATATTCCATAGATGGGAATGAAGAATGATGAAAATGAGATTGCATGATGAATGTTGATGCAAACGTGGACAATCTCAAATATTATGCAAGGACATTACACATCCTTGAGTCTTGAAGCCCTCACCTACTATCAAGGCATGTGTCTACTCTAACCGTCAAATTTTGATGCATACAGGAATAGTTTGAAGAAAGTTCAATGTTGGTCCCATTCATTGCTCACTATGTGGCATCAATGGATGACATTGGTGATGGGCGTGTTGGAAGATGTTCCTTGACATTTTAAGAGATTTTTGATAAACATTCCATCTATGGGAATGATGAATGATGAAAATGTGACTGCATGATGAACACTGATGAAAACATGGACAATCTCAAAGATTATGTCGGGACATCAAGCACACTTGAGTCTTCAAACCATTGCATAATGTCAAGGCATGTGTATAGTTTACCAATGTCAAATATCTATGCATACAAGACATTTCTACGCATTCACTACTCATCCTGCGACATAGTTGGATGACATTGGTAATGGGCATGGTGGAAGAAATTCCATTAAATTTCAAGAGTTTCAATAAAGGCCTAAATCCCCTAACCCCTATTCCTGCATTGACCTTTAAATCCGTAAGCCCTAATTCCTAAAGTACCCTTAATCCCTAAACCCTACTTAATCACTAATCTCTTAACGCAAAATCCCTAAAACCCCTAACCCTTAAGGCATCAACCCTTAAACACTTAATCCCTAATCCCTTAATCCATAAAACCTTATGCCCTAGGCATGACTTAAACATTAATCCCTTAACCATCCCAAAGCCATTAAGCTACCTAACCTGTAAGCATCAAATCTCTTAGCTCTTGACCCTTAATCCATTAAACCCTAACCCCTAATCCCTTAACCCTTAATCCCTCAAGCCCAAATCCATAAATCCAATAATCCTTAAATCCCCCATCCACTTAAACCCCAAAACCTTAACTATTTAACTATTTAGGCACATCTAACACTAAAAAGGGAGCTAACCAAGGCAATAATATAGGTCTAAAAAAAGGAGCTAAATCTTGCGCTATTTCAGGGGAAATTTATGGCACTATTATGGCCTAAATGTTTTGGTCGGCACAAAAAACACTAAAAATAGTGCTATCCCGATAAATAGTGTCGATGTTTTTAAAAATTTGGAGAAAAATACACTATAACAATCCATGGAAGCAAAAAAGGGAGCTAATCACAAGGATTTTTTGTAGTTTAAAAAGCTATGAATCTTGAAAAATAAAGAAACATAAGAGGGATTATGCCATTCTTGAGTTATAACTTGAAACTATAATTCATCTTCTTAAGATATGGAGGCATTACCTGATGGGGAGTGGATTTATATTAATGATTAATCATAATGGGCTGAGATATTTGGTTTATTAGCCTCATTTGAATTTTTGATGAGAAATATGGCTATCTTTCTTAACGGGCATGACTTTGAGATAAAGCACTTAAGGGTAAAGAGAATAATGTAGCTTAGTAGGAGGATGCAAATGATTCACTTAGCAAAAAATGGAAGATATGAATTTGATTTGAAATCTAGGGTAAATGAAGCCTTGAGCACTAATGAACAATTTGTGCATATTAAAGAATTTTTGCAGCTGTAACCTATGAAATGTGAAAAACATCAAATAACAAATGATGGGATGTTTATTTATAATAATTAGCTATACATACCCAACTACATAAATTTAAAGAGACTTCTCTTTGATGATTTACAAAAGAAGCCTTATTTGAGACATTAAAATATTAAAAGATGATCATGGCAATAAGGAAGTAGTATCGTTGGTCGAGGATGAAAAAGGAAATTGTGGAATATACTAATAGATACATAGAGTGTTAACAGGTCAAGGGGGAAGACTAATGCCCTACGAGATTTGTATAGCCCTTACCAATCTTAGAGTGGAAATGGGAGACCGTAGCACTAGATTTAATCATTGGGTTGCCAAAGACAAAGAAGAAACATGATGCAATTATGGTAGTGGTTAGTAATCTAAGCAAGGTTTTAGTTTCATTTCCTTAAATTCAACCCATAAGGCAATTGACATTGTGGATAATTTTGTGAAGGTAATTTTTCAACTAGATGGTAGGCCAAAGGCAATCATCTCTATAAGGATATGAAATTTATGTCAAGTTTTTGGAACGCATTATTTTAAAGGTTTGGAACTTGGCCAAATTTTACAAAGTTATGTTTAGAAAAAAAAATGAATCAAATATTAGAAGACATGCTTTGTAGGTACATGATAGGAAAACTAGTGAAATGGGAATACCAACGAAATTTGTTAGAGGTTTCCTACAATAATGGCTACCAAGAATCACCAAAGATGAGCCCGTTATATTCACTTTACAAAAAAACATGTAACACCTAGGTGAAATAGATTAATCTAGAAAAAAGGGTTGTGATTGGATAAAAAAGGCTAAAGCAAATGGAACAACAGGTCTTAAGAATCAAGTAAACTTTGAAATCATCTCAATATATAGATACAAGAGTTATGTTGACCTAAACCAAACAAATAGAGAATTTAAAGTGTGGGACCACTGTATCTCAAGGAAAAGCTACATAAAAGTTCCATAATGTTGGTAACTTGTGCCAAGCTTGAACCCATATACCACAAGCCTTTTAAAATCCTTGAACGGATGGAACCTATAACATAAATGCTTGCTTTACTACTAAATGTTAAAACACATGATGTTTTACATATTTCATTTCTTGAAAAGCACGTGCGTGATCCTAGCCACATAATTGATTTGGTTGTGATTCATGGGGAACTAGGGGGAGAGTTCTAGCTAGAGCCCCTATGTATACTTGATAGGAAGGAAATATTTCTTCATAACTAAGCCTTCGACAGTTAAAGGTGTAATGGGAGTACTTTTGTTCAAATGAAGAAACATGGGAATCAAAGGATACCATGAAAGAGGCATACCCATTTTTTTCACTTCTTAAGACTACTTAACACCGAGGATATTGTTATTTGGAGGGTGAGGGGGTTTTATATCCTCATTTTGATGCCCTAACAATTGTTGATTTTCTTAGTGCAATTAGGGTTAGCATAATATTTCTGAAATGGTGATAATTACCTTTGATTTAGATCTTCTTTAACTTTTATTCCAATATATCATTTAGTAATTATGCTCCATAACTTCAACCACAAATAAAAATAGAACAATAGAGACCACAATGCATAAGAGAAGATAAGATTTACCTTGGGAAAACCCACCAAGGGGAAAAACCCAACAACTGTTTCAATAAAGAAATTCATTTGTTCAAGAAGAGACACACCTAGACCTATGTGAAAACCTTGTCTTCCCCTCCAAGTCAGGCCTCCCAATTTGATCCAACAATTTTCTTTACTGATATGTCAAAAAATTTGGCCTTCTGCATCAACTTCAGAAACTCATCTTTCTGTGGCTTCTTCAAAAACTTGAATTTCTGTTGCTTCTGTGGCTTCTTTAGAAACTTTGTTTTCTGCATCTTTTGTGGCTTCTTCAGAAACTCGACTTTCTGCGATTTCCGCGACTTTTTCAAGATCTCGACTTTTTGCGACATAAACTGCCTAGAAAAATTGTGAATAAGAAAAATAGAGAAACTATCCACATGTGCAAGCGCACGAGAGAGAGAGAGAGAGAGAGAGAGAGAGAGAGAGAGAGAGAGAGAGAGAGAGAGAGATTAATTTCATCCTTCTTTTCATCCTCCTTGTCCTTCACTTGCATGCTCAACATCTATCTTGTGTGAGAGAATACGAATGCCCAAGTGGAGGAGGTAAAATAACCTTTATATAGTGATATTACTATGCCAAATTGGTGTCTCTTGTCTAGGGCCGACTTGACTTGGAGGGAAGTTGACTTGTCACTTTTGGAGCCAAAATTTACATTTCAAAAATTCAAATTTTCATCTTTAAAAAGTCACAAGGGGACTTTGACTCAAAACAAATAAGTTCCTTTGACTGAAGCATTTATAAATATGCTTTACAATGATAACTGTAATTACAAGAAGTGACCAAATACAACAAGTGACTAAATGTACATTATGAACATTGACCATAGTTACAAATTCAACAATAATTTCTAAGAAAATTATTCTGAGTGTTGTTTTATTTTGATATGAACATTTTATTAAAATGTTAAGTTGAAATGGATAAATCAAAAACATTGTAAATGAAATATATTTTACTTTGATTGATGAAAGATTGCAAATAACTCACTGAGGCTTGAGCACATACATGAACCATCAAACCACAATTGGGGAATAATAAGGGGGATATGGGATTTGACCTTGTAAATAATCCTAATCTACCCTTGTCAAAACCTTTGTTGCTAACTTTTTTAATTTGAAATGTTTTCCCTCTTTCTAATATCCTTAATTTTGAATTTTAATTGGTGGAAATATCTCTTCCAAAAAACTATTGAGCCTTGGGTGGTAGCTAAGGAAGTCCTTTCAGTAATAAATGAGAGTTATGGGCTCAATACAATAGCTTGGAAAATCATGATTGATTGTGGGTTGTATTGGAAAATGAAATTTATGATTTTGTTTGTGCACATAAATGGGTAAGGGAGTTTGTTCATTCATGCAAGTGGAGGATGATAGCATAAGAGTGCATGTGTTCTAAGTTATTGGTGGAGGTACACGGATGCGGGTGTCAACAACACCATTTAATTGACAAGACGAATCGCCGGCGGGTTGGGAAGTCATCTAGCTTTGCACTTCGTCATGAGAGCCCACAGGAGCTGGAATAAAAACACCTTGCAGGTGACATTTATTGTCTCCGAAAGATGTGAAGAGATCATCTCTTCATCACCATGGCCCTTGCAAACCGCTTTGTTTCTCGTCCACTTCTCCATAGCGTTTGTTCTCCGCATGCGGCCGAACCGTGTTTCAGAACTGCTACAGGCAGTCACTGCCTGATACTCCCTTGTCAGGATTTTGGTAATGGTTTTCATTTTTTGCATTCCTGTGATTGTCTTCTTGCTTGCAGTTTACCCAACCCTGCTCCCGTTCAACGTCACCTTCCTTCCAATTCTTCCATTGTCAATTTAGCCATGGCTCGCCTCAGGCACCACATGCGTAGTAGACGTGGAGGTTCACGTGGTGGTTTTAGCCACTCGCGAGATTCTACCAGCTCCACCTCTGACTCCCCAGACTCAACTACTGAATTTCCCAACTCGTTCACTAATCCCACTCATAGCTACCCAAATAACAGAAGTGGAAGAGGCTGGAGGAACAATGTTATCCACACTGTGGATCTCCCACTCCCTCCTTTGTCTGACCCTCACAACACTCAATTTAGCTTCTGCAGTTCCCTATACAGGCCTATAATCACTGCTACCATCACAATTTCTTTCAAGGAAGAGTATGGGATGCAAGATACTATGTCCAGTCGTGGAAACAAGCAGAATAAGGCAGAGTCAGGTAGTCAGGGGATCAACATCAAGCAGCAAGGAGGAAGCAATAAGGCTCTGCATGGAAAAGACAAAGCTGAAGACACTGGTAAGCGATAGATGGATGCTACAAGCACGGTGGATGCTCCAACTGTTCAAGGTCGAGGCACGTCTGAAGAGGAGGACAACTGGTATCAGTTTTCCTATCGGATTGAGGAAGAGCCAGCTCCGGAGGAACCACCAGCCTAACACGTGGCAACATGCAAAAGTTCCCGGCTCCCAGGTGGATTCGTCTCACTGTTTTGTGGTTTCTTGGTCACGCGCAAAGGTACCGGATTCCAGGTGGTTTTGTTTCTATGATTCGTGGTTTTGTGGTTTGGAAGTGTTCTGTCTCCACGCCAAATGTCTTGAATTCTCTAGTTAACTCTCAGCTGGATGGAAATGTCATTATGTTACTTGATTATGTCCCTGTCTTTTTGGTTCAGGAATGCATTCCTCTTTTTGGTTCTTTTTGGAAAACCAAGGTCTAGTTGTTCAATGGTTGGTTTCCCCCATAACAGGGGTAGTGTTTAATGTTTCCTGGATTGGTTTCCTCTCTGTTGGGGCAGTCCATTACTAACAGTTGCATTTTGTGATGATGGCGAATGCTTAACCTCTCTGAGATCAGGTTTCTCTGTAACTTTAACCTTAGGACTGATGACAATATCGATGAGTAAAGCAAAACATTTATCACTATGGAGTGGATGAAAAGATAGATCCATGTAAACAATTTGAATGAAGGTGTAGTGACAATTCTTTGAAGAGAGACCAACCCATATTGAAAAATGTTAGTTGGGATTTGTACCAAGGTGGGTGGCTTTATCACCATGAGCCTAACCACTTGGGCTACGCCTAACAAGCATAAAGTATTTATGTTGTACTTAAATAAGTTTTGTATAAATTTACTACACAAAGTAAATCTAACAAATTTTAGTCTCTCCCTATTAATGGCTTAATGGATCTATAAGACAAATGAGAGGATATATTTTATACTTTGTAATAGTTTTAACAATCGTGGAACCATCAATATCAATATGCAATCTTTATCGAGGGTTGATGTGTAGCAATATGTAGAAATGTTCTCTCTCTTTTCATTACAATGATATATTGATATTCTAACTGTCCATTTAACACTAATTTAAATAATCCCTATCTTATTTTAGAGGATTTTAGTCCAAAATCACTGCCAAGTTGACATTGAAATAGTCTAAAATCAAAACATTTAATATTTTAACCATTTTAAGCAATTTTAAGAGGGAAATCTTTGATGTGACTAGGGGTTTAACCCTAATTGTTATCTACCACCAATGGCTTTCGCAAATTTCATCCTAAAAAACCCTCTCTCCCTAGCAAGGAAGAATTACTTCTCATTGGGACCTTGTGTGCCTTCCTTAGCTATAAGTGTCACATCCTTCAAGGATGTACTGTTGCGAGGGAACCTTGGAGGGCCCTTACCTCAATACCCTCAAATCATAATTGTAAATTAAACTCATAGATAAAGACACAATAAAACAATTTGCATTCTAGAAGGGAAATGGGTTAATATTGGGTCCAATTGCCTTTAACCAAAGCTAGCCGATGTTAATCAATGGATTGCATCCCCTAAGAAACTAAATTGAAAGAAAGAAGCTTATATTTATCCTTTTTCCAAGGCTTTGTTAAAAGTGGAATTTGACCTAACAAAGGATAGATAATAGATTATTAACTTAGGGTTGTTTTTTTAGGGTAAATTTTGATTTTGCATGAACACTGAGTCTCCAACATTTGAACTAGGGTTGAAGTCTCTCTCCACTACTTCATTCTGGGTGTAAATTTCATGTTACACTTTTAGGGATTTTGAAGATGCATTGAGTGAGTTTCACTTTAGGGGAAAATAAATAAAGCACATGTGCATTAGAACTTACGATTGAATCTATTTTGATATGAATTTCAATGAAGGATGCATGAAAAAAATAAATTTGATAGCAAAAGAATACACTTGGACTCAAATGATAGATTATGAGTAGGTAGGCTTAAGATGTTGGGCATGCTTCTTAATGAGGCACATAGAAGTGCATTGCATGAAGACCTCCAAGATGTTAAATAAATAAAATGCATGACAATGAGACACAAGAAGTGGCAGAAAAGGCCTCAATCCATATGGTTGACATTATATTCATTTCAATAATGCAAATATATATTACATGATTGAAACCACCTCTTTTCTCTCACCTCAATACCTCATCAAGAAATAAAGTATGAGGAGGCAAAATAGGAATCTAGAAACACACTTAGGATAACAACTATATCCTAGAATGTGACATACAAAGGTGGTACACCAGGACTTCACGTGTTAGGCCCCTATACTACTAGTGTAACCCCTTATTGTTATTAGTACAACCCACTTATTATATTGATGTACCCATGTAGTGCCCATATTGTTACTACTGTGCCCCATAGAAGCCCACTATTATTATTATTGTGCCCTTACATTATTATTGTTATGTCGGCTCTGGTTATGGT
>APFE031520925.1:19986-62913 GCA_000404065.3 Pinus taeda
GTTGGAATCCTCTCCAGGTTTATGCAAAAGCCTTGTGAGGGACATTGGTTTGCTGCAAAAAGAGTTCTAAGGTACTTGAAGGGAACTCAAGACTTTGGAATCAAGTATACAGAGGTGGACGACTTTAGCTTGATTGGATATTATGATTCAGACTTCGATGGAGATAAAGAAAATGGGGCATCTACTTCAGGATATGCTCTGAGTCTTGGATCAAGAGCTGTCTCCTGGAGATCACACAAACAATCAGTTCCAGTAGATTGCACAATAAAAGAAGAATATGTGGCAGCAGCTGAAGCAACAAAAGAAATTGTGTGGCTCAGGAAAATTCTTGAAGATTTGCAGGTAAAACTAGTACAATCAACTCCACTCATGATTGAAAACACCTCTGTAATAAAGTTTGTCAAGAACCCAAAGTTCCATGATCGAACAAAGCACATCAATACTAAATATCATCTAATTCGACTTCATGTTGAGGCCAAAACAAACCATCTCCATCATTGTTCCACTAATGAGATAATTGCAGACATCTTCACCAAAGCGCTTGGAAGAGAAAAGCTTGAATGATTCAGAATGATGCTTGGACTCACCAACATCCCTTCAGATTAAGGGGGGGAATGTTGACACCTAATCATCAGGATTGGGTGAATATAATGTAAATAAATAATAAGTAATATGAACATTCATTGGGAGATGAAGTGAATAGTCTCTCCCTCATGTATATAATGAAGACCAACCTGAAGGAATAAAACATATGAATCAATTTTTCTTCGAGGAGTTACTGCCTGGCCTGACAATATGTCTTGGTCTAGTTAGGTAGTACGAGGCACAATATGAGCACGCCACAATGCCAATATCAGAAATATGAACACGACATAACATATGTCGCTAATGGCATATGTTTCCAGACCATGCCAGACCACACACCATGGCTATTTTCATGTGCTAGCTATGTGCATGTGAATGGCGTGAACAATGATGCTTTGGGCAATGCCTCTCTCATAACACCGTGAACATTCAAAAATGTTGATTGGTTTCTGAAATCCTGAAGTAGCTTCCTGTTCGGAAATATTGAACTGAAACGCAATTTCAGGGAGTACAAAGGGAGTTGGACCTCAAAGAAAATGACTGCTTGTACAAGAATCTAGGCCATTCAGTCAAAATTGGAAACAAATAAATCTCAGCTTGAGTATCAGATTGAAAAAGACACTAGGGTGGTGGAAAATATTCAAATGTAGTTTCAGGGATTAGAAACAAACTTGGCCCTCAAAGAAAATGCGCTCACAAGCATGCAAGCCATTAAGTCCAAATTGGAAATGGACAAAGCTCAACAGGAGTTTTAGATTGAAGAGAAGAATAGCGTATTGGAAAATCTTCAAACATAGTGTCAGGGAGTACAAAACGAGTTAGCTCTCAAAGAAAATGTTTGTACATCCATGCAAGTCATTCAAGCATGCAAGCTATTCAGTCCAAATTTGAAATAGACAAAGCTCAAATAGAGATTCAGTTGGAATAATATGAAAGGAAATTATTTACATATGAATCTGAGAAAGAAGCCTTCAAGGATGAAATTCTAGAACTGTCCAACAAGATTGTTGAGCCGGAACAGATTTTTGTGGTGGAATTGAGCAATGTTGACAACAACTACTAACATTAGGCAAAAGCATTGAGCTAGCTTAACAAGAAAAAATCCTAGAAAACATGAAATCTCAAGCTAAATTTGATCATCTCAATACCCAGTTTCAGGATGCAATTTCTACAAATGCAAGTTTGCAATCACAAATTGAAGGTAAAATTAAACTTATTTTTGTGCATGTAGTATGTGTTTCAAAAACCTTTCGGTGTCCCACGTTATGCTGAATATTCATGCTTTTGTAATGATATCTCAGAGTCAAGAGAGCAAAATTTGGAGGTTTAGCAAAGTCGGTATCTTACAACAAAACTATTTGTTGAATAAGCTATGCCTATGGGTTAGGTGAATCCATCAACCAAGCTGAGGTGATGACATTGTATCAAGCGCTAAATATTCTTAAATCAAAAGGAATCGAAATCCTTTTCATAATAGGGGACTCCTCAATCATAATTCTAGATATGCAAAACCAATTGAACTCTCAGAAATTGTGCTTATAAAGCTTAACATATATGGACCAATGGCAGCAAAAAGCCTCAAATCCATAGACTATTAACAAGTTTTGTAAGCCTTTAATAACCTGATGAGGTTGTTTCACTAAAAGTTTGAGTGCAAAGTACAAAACAAATTAGGGATTCCTAACATCTCTTACCTAACATGAAGTTTAGATGTAGAACACCAAATACGTATAGGTTAGTTTCCATAAAACCCAATAAGTCTTCATTAAAAGGCCTTTTGAACTATATTAACTTCAAGCTTCTTATGGAATACTCCCTTTTTCCATTTTCGTGAACTAATGAACAGTCAACTCATAATATCTAGTTGTATGAGTATGAGAATCAACCCTTGATATCTAAAAAAATCTTGGAAGCTCATAATAGAACATACAGTTCAGGCAAGGAGGAAAGAAGTGATACAACATTACCATAAATTTGAAAATGTAGTATCCTTTGTCTTTTGTGATTTGATAGCCATGAGTCTCAAATAGTAATCTCTTATTATACAAACCTTCCTGAAGAATTCTAAGCATGGACTAAAATAGACAAGAAAAAACAATAGATTTCTTTGATACAATGCCAAAAGGATCTCCTCTTGTCCTTGATTTTATTGGATTGGTTATCCTGTAACCTCAATTTAATCGGTTGGTTATCATGTATCCTCTATTGAAATGTTGGAGGTTATCCTGTAACTAAACTATGTTTGAGTAGTGGTTCATAAGATACAAAGTCGACATTATTTTCAGGCCATGTTCATGCATATGAATGGTCTTATAGAATTATTATTGGTATCTTCAATAAGTACATCCTACATTCTAATTCAATCTTTTACGAGAAGAGAACCGTGAATTCATAGAGCTTGACCTCTGTAACAATGTAGGCCAGATTTGTGTCTTGAGCTGGTGAGCGCTAGTATTGTAGCAATAATGTTGCAACTCCTGGGCTTCCTACTTTACTTTTATCAACCCGGTAGTTCATAACAAACTTGGAAGCGACGGTGGTGTATGCAAAAGTACTAGTTCTTACTACAGGCTATCACTTAGTCAGTTGGTGCAAGATCACTAGGAGCTCAAGCCAACTTCTATGGATTCCAAAAGAAGCTCTATGTGTGATGAAAGAAGGGAAAGATTACTCTACAAAGGCTACTCTACTTGCAGAAAGGAAAACAAGACTGAAATGTAAAGTAAACCTAGCAAACCCTACTTAAGCAACTAATCCTACTTTTGCAGAAAGAGAGATGAAGAACCATGAAGTGAATGCCATTACCTACTCAGGAAGTAAACAACATCTACTCAGTCTATTTCTAGAAGTAAATGAGCAAAAAACATCATTTTGGATTTTTATGTATTTTTATGTGCAATTATCATGTATGTAATTTTTTTGATTGTGAATGTGGAAACGATTAGGCGGCGGTGGAGGGCTACTTTGGGATTTACAGAGGTGTAGGATGGTGTCGACGGGTCTTAGGAGGGCTCAGGTGGCCTTCTAGAGGCTTTTCCACAATTGGACTTCAAAAAGAAGCCTACAAGAAAATCTACAAGAGGCTGCAGGTGATCTACAGGAGGTCTACAGGAGGATGCCAAGAGCAGTTTTGGAGGTTTTGAAGATAGGAAAGTGGGTGGAAAGGGTAGCTGAAGGCTAGGATGATGTGTTAAGGTGTCTAGGGTCCATCAAGAATGATTAGGAGAGATAAAGATGGTTTTATTTGTTCAAGGAAAAAGAGGAAAGTCTATGGAAAAGTGCAAAAAACTAAGGCAGATTTGAAATGAACTCTGGGCAACCTGTGGGGCATAGATCAAAGAGAGATTGTGATGGCTGATTGGCTAACTTGCTATGAGAAGAGATTGGCTACAAAAGTACCTAGAAATCAAACAAGGAGATCAAGCATGCAAGGAAACTAAGTACATTAAAAAAAAAAAAAAACAGAATTTTGCATCAAGCTAATCTAGATTATGAGCTATGGAAAGAAATGCTGAACAATTCTATAATGAGAGAAAGCATGGAAGGAAACTTATTGCAAGACAGAAATTAGCATGCTGAAATAGATCTAAAGTAAAGCATTAACCTTCTAACAAACTACAACACTAGAAATCCTATGGAGAAGGCAAATCTATGTTTTTGTGGCAGCAAGAGGGTCTTTGCCTCAGTTCATGGTCCTGAAGGGAGGAAAGGAGGCCAAGGCTCTATTGATGGCCTTTTTGTATCTTCTTTCCATCACTATTTGACTTGCTACAGAAAAATTAAATGGAAACAGCCTTCTAAATCACCAAAATAAACCTATTCTTAACCAAGAAAGAGATTTATCTAATTCACAAACTGAAACAAAGCATATAAATACAAACGAGAGGAGCTTGGGTACTTGGATTGGGCCCTGACCCAGGAGCTTTAGCGCTCTAAGGGAACTCAGTGCTAGCTCAAAATGCATCTCATCTTTATTATCAAAATAATAATAGGATTACATGAAACTGTCAACAAAAGTAAGCTCGAAGTTGAGCAGAGCAAAGCCGCAACAAAAATTTGAAAAATTGACTAACTTCCTAATGAGGCCCTAGGCCTCTCTAGTTATACAATAGAAGCTCCCAACAACTTCTTTAAAATCAGGGAGGCTTGGCTCCCAAAACTTGATATAAACAGAAGTTATCCTCCACTTGCTCAGCTGCCTCCTAGTGCATTGATGTGGTTGTTTGTGCTCTGAGCTGCATGATGGAGAATTCGAAGTGGGGAGTCATAAATGAATGATATACCCTCCTATAAATTCTATCCCTTGTCTACTTCGAATTATTGCTGCAAATTTTCCGTTAAATCTTTGACTTTATCTCCAAAATTGAACAAAAATATGCATTAAACACATATTAGACTCCATGGCATAATGACCAACCCAACTCACTCCATAAGCATAAATATAATAAAAAAACATGCAATAAGCTAAGAGAATGGTGTATTAAACTATGTTAGGAGGAAAAATGAGCCCATATAATTACTCATTTATGGGGCTCACCATCACCCCCGTACTAAAGTTGTTGCTCATCCTATGAGCAACTTAATCCATCTCCTCATCTTTGATGGCCCTGATGGCATCCCTGACATCCCATGCTTCTGATGTGAGTCCTCTTCTTTGTCATGGAATCCTACCTTTCTGTCCACCTCTTCCCACTGTTGTTGTTCTTCTTCCTCGTTTTTGCCTTCTAGCATTCCTAGCAGCAGTGAAGGACTCAATTTGAGGCCAATCCAATTGACCTTCAAATTCTGCATAGAGTGCTTGTACAATGGCACTCTCCTTAATGCTTCTTTCATCCTTGTTGGGGAGTGATACTCCCTGATCTACAGACTATGTGGTAGGGTGTTCCACCTCCTCATACAAGCATGAATACAGTCATCCCCTAGTAACCTTTCCATGTCCTCAAAATGTGCAATGGCCTGAGCTTGATCATTGATATACTTAGGGGAAATTTAGGGATTATTTGCAAGCAACTAGTGTGTACTAATGAGAGCCATGGGGTCTGATGGCTCAGCTCTGATCATGAGGGGCTCATTCTACTCCTTTATCATCAACTTCCTTATCTCTGCTGCCCTTAATTCCTCATGATTCATCCATGATGCCATGGCCATTAGTTGCAGGTCCCCTAGCTTAGCATTAGGGTCCCACATGTTCATATTGGTGAGGGCCATGTTATGGAAATAGAACTCTACTATTTTTTCCTTGTCTTCTAATGAACTTTGGTCACATAGGTCCATAAAATACCTATAATCTTGGAAAGGAATTGTGCTTCTCTGTGCCAAAGTCTTTATCTGAAACTATAGCCATTGGTCCTTGAGGTATAATCCATATGATTTTTCTGGTTTTCAGCATTGCAATGCCTCCATGGACCAGCTGGCCATGCGTGCTAGTTGTATCTCCCTCTCTTGCAACTGTCTTCTAAGTAATG
Source organism: Pinus taeda (assembly GCA_000404065.3). NCBI lineage: Eukaryota > Viridiplantae > Streptophyta > Pinopsida > Pinales > Pinaceae > Pinus > Pinus taeda. The sequence goes on from APFE031520925.1 coordinate 26,037, forward strand.
CATTTTCTATTTCCAAGTGTGTTCTTGTGGTTGCCTCTCTATGTCTTACAGCACTTAAATCCCTGCCCATTTCTCTAAGCTTGTTCTCCATGTGGCCAATATCCTGTACTCCCTTGGATTTGGTGATTTGCATCCACCTATGGCTCCTTACTCTTTCTTTCTCCAACTCAAAGAAAAGTGGGATTGAAAATTTCTGTGGAATGATTCTTCCCCCCTCAAGAAGATTGTTGTAAGAGCCCAAACTATGATGGGGGTCATGTTCTTGAGTCTCTGTTTCTTCCTCCTTCCCCTATGACTATCCTTCTAGTCTTTTTTCAAGTTTTTTAGTGTCTTGTAGTCTTGACAGGGTCTCTAGTTGAACAACCTGTGCCTCCTGTAGAACTGTTTTTGAGTCCTGTAGTTGCACTCTTTCCTTCTAGGTGGAAGATCTGGGAGTCCCTCTTTCATATGTGATATGGTCTTTAGAGGGAGATTCTTCCCCTTTGGCAGTGGGTGAATCTTTAATTACAATGGGCACTTTAGAAGAAGGTTGGGGCTTCCCTTGTTTGATATTTGTGCTCTTCCAAGCCCTGAAATACATTGAGGTCTGCCTCTTCCTCTTTTGTTTGGGTTTAATTGGGGTGCTGAGGGAAGCGAGAGCAACTGCTGCCTCCCTTTCTAGAGTATTAGGAGATGCTTCTATCTTTTTTGCCCCTTTTTCCTCTCCTTCTGTCTCTTTCTCCATCTCTGTTGGTTTTGTTTCCTTTTGTTCTATTTTGGTTTCTTCCTCCTCTGTTTTGGTTTCCTCCCTCTTTGTTTGTTCCTCAATTTCCTCCCCTTCTCCCCCTTTCTGCTCTTCCCCCTCACTATCAGAAGAACTGAGATCATATGTGAGGGCCTTTATATCATCTTCTGTTGTCATGTTTCAGAAGATTTCCCATGCTATGGGGATTGTGAAGATATGGAGGGCTTCTTCCACTAACAGTTTAATTAACCCATGGTGAGCCAACTGATCTGGACCTCTTGCCTTCAACTTAATGCTATAGTCTATGAGGGACTGCAGGAGAAAATAGGGGATGATGAGTTTCTGGGGTGTTGGATTGTCCATGTCATATCTCAGGTCATGGAGAAGTTTGAAATGGTAGCAATAAACTATGCTATACCTCCCTTCATAGGAAATATATTTGATAATCTGGTAACTGATGTCATCCAAAGGGTAAGGTATGCTTGTCCTTCTAATGACATTCTTGTCTTCTACATGATGTTCATTATTTTGGAAGAAGTTTTTCTTGGCAGACTGCCCAATTGGCTTTTCATCTTTGCTCCAAGGTAATCCAAGAGAAAGGGTGGTAACCCTACTGATAAATTTTGGGGTTATTTCCACAGAGAGACCTCTAAAAGTAATAGTGGCATGGGTCCTTGAGTGAGCGACTAAATAAAGGGCAAAATCCTGAGCCACTTCTTCATCAAGCCGTCGGAATTTCTCAAAAAATGGCATCCGATTTGCTCTGGTGAAAATGGCTACTACTTCTAGATGTTCATGGAGCCTAGCTAAATTTGTGGGCTCCTTCCTAATGAATCCCCCTGTCATTGTGCTTATACCCCTTTTGAACACCCAAGTTAGAGATGGAAACAAGAATTTTGAAGAAACAGAAAAACATAGGAAAACTGTGTTTTTTTTAAGAAAATAGGCAGAAAATTTTATGTAATTCCTCTTCTTATATGGACTCAATTTATCCTTAAAATTATATCATTCCTTGGAAATATTGATAATCAAGGTGGATATGCACAGAACCTACCTCCTCAACCTAGAAATCGAGCAAAAACCCTATGTTTTCTCCTTAAAAACAACTTACTACCCGCCCTATAGAACTGCCTGTAGGTGCTCCTAGAGAACCTGTAAGTGCTCCTGTAGAACGCCGATAGTAGGAGGATGGATGAAAGCGATGGAGAACGATGGTTTCAAGGCTATGATGGTGAAAAAGAGCTTTCTGCAGCTAAGTGGACGAGGATGAAATGGAAGAAAAGGTGGTGAAGGAGTTTCGAAGAGGAGTACTTATGTCTTCTTTGGGATATTTTCAATGATGGGGTGAGCTGGAAAAAATGTACATTGCCATATTTGGACCGTTGGTCCCCACTACTTTGTCATCATGACTCTTTCCCATAATGACTTCCCATAATTGCATCGGAGTTTTTATATCCTCCACTACCTGTCCTTTAGATTTTTCTTTGAGTTGACTAGGCACACATGTGTTGGCATCTCCGGCTGAGTGCAATCAACTGGATGAGGGTGGCCAGTTAACTGGCCACCTTTTCCCATTCAACCCTAACCATCTCATTCACTTATGCATATTTTCCAATTACATAGATGTAATAGAGGAGAGGGTTAGTCACTTACCTGTGAGTCGAATGTATGTGTTGTGAGGCATTTTGGTTCCTTTTGTTGTTGCATGCTTGTATTTCAGTTGCTGCATGCCTCTATCTCCTATGTTGCATGCTCTCTGCTTCTTGATGTGTGGCTAGTTTTCTTTGTACAGGTATCCTCTGGCTAGATCTAGCTTCAGCTATCCCCTTCAATCCCATGGTTTCACTTCTTTTGCTGTTGTGGCTTGATTTTAATTGGATCAACTGCTAGAAGAATTCCTACAGGAGCTCTTGTAGCTGCTTCTCCCTTTAAAACTGTTAGCTGATTTTTGTGTTTGGAGCTATGAGGATGATTCCAAAGATGCTTATGAACATGGAGAGGTACTTGGTAAGCTGCAGGTGAGATTTGAGGTGCTGCTTCCTTTATTTTTTTTGTTTTTTTCTAAAAACTAGTTTCTGTGTTTTTTCGGCAGGAAGGGAAAAAATGATGATGATGAGGTGGTGCAGGTGTTGGATGGGTGGAAAGGAGGGTGGAAAGTTGTAGGAGGGTCTACATGCTCTTCCAGAAACCTCCTAGCCCCTCAATCTTCTTTTTGGAACATTTCTGGCTCTCTTTGATTTCTACAAGAGCCTCTTGTAGAACACACAAGGCCTCCTGCATAACACACAATTTCCAGAAAAAAACACAGTGGGGTGGAAGAAAGGTCAGAAATGATGGAGAAGAGTGTGGGGGAGATGAAATAGGATCTTTGACATCTTCTCTTGCTCCCTGTAGTCCACCTGTAACCTGAAATGCACATTAAAAGTCAATTCTCTTTTCCTTCTTTTCTCTGTTTTTTTTTTTAAAGACAACTAGGGCGCCTCAAGGACGTTTACACCATAATTGTTTACCCTGGGTGCCTCGAAGGGAGGTTTTCACCCAAGGATCTTATTCTATCTCTTTTTTTGTTTTTGTCATCATTGAGCCGTCTCAACAGAGGTTTTCAACCCAATGATGGGACTCAAGCACCTCACAGAGGTTTTCGCTTGAGTCCTTATTATCCTTTTTTTTTTTTTTTTGCTTCTTCAGTGAGTGGGTGAAGTGGAGGCTAAGACCTGATCCACTACCATCAGTGTATTATTCAGATCTTTAGTGAAATCTCACTTGGAGAGGCGCTTCTTGTAAATTTTTAACCTATGTCCATTGAAAAGCATAGGGATGGCTTCCTCATCAACAGTTTTGGTCATAACTAAACCATTGTCATTGCATTTTTCCACAGTGTAGGGTCCCATCCATCTTGTCCTTAGTTTGCCTTTGAAGTCTTTAAACCTTGATTCATAGAGCAGTGCCCAATCTTCCTCTTGGAATTGCTTCTCCTTGATATTTTTTTCATGCCATATCTTCCTCTGAAGCTGAACTACCTCTGTGTGGAGAAGGGCTTGGAATCTTTGTTTAGCCAATCCATTGAGCTGGAGTAGTCTTTCCCTCTATGCATGGCTGAGGTCTAGGTCCAGCTGAGCTGCCATTCTTAGTGTATTGTATTCAAATTCTATTGACAGCAAAGCTTTCTTCCCATACACTAGTTCATAGGGTGTGAACCCTGTGGTGGTCTTCCATGTTGTGTTGTAGGCCCATGTGTCCTCAACTAGTCTATCCGCCCAATATTGTTTGCTACTACTCACTACCTTGGTCAGAATTCCTTCAAAATCTCTGTTATTGACTTCCACCTACCCATTGGCTTGTGTATGGTAAGGGTTGGAAGCCCTGTGCTTGATTTTATGATATGTGAGCAGGTCTTCAATCAACTTGGAAGTGAACTCACTGCCTTGGTCCGTAACCATTTCTCTTGGATACCTAAACTTATAGAATATGTTTTCTCTCAAAACTCAGCTACTTTTTCCTTTGTTTTTGCTTTGATTGCTTTTTTTTCTGCCCATTTTGTCAAATAGTCGGTGCACACAATGATGTATTGCTTCTGTTTTGAAGGAGGATTTAGAGGACCCACAAAATCCATGGCCCACTTCTCAAATGGCTCAAAGGTCATTTGAGGTTGCATGGGCATCTCATCCTTTAGAGTAGGTTTCCCCACCCTTTGACACCGATCATATTGGCTGGTATACCTCCTCACATCTTGATGAAGAGTGGGCCAATAGTAGTCTGCTTGCAATATTTTGAAGGCAGTCCTTTTTACTGCAAAATGGCCTCCACAAGGCCCATCATGATAGGTCAGGAGAATGTCAAAAACTTCCTCCTCCCTGACACATCTTCTCAAGATCTGATCTGGACCAAGTTTGAAGATATTGCTCCCAATCCAGGTGAAAGGGGTGTTTTTCCTCACGGTCTTGCTCTTTTCCTTTGAGAACAGGTGTGGTGGGAACTATGCTGAAACCAAGCAGTTTGATATATCAACAAACCATGGAGAGAGTACTGAGATAGAAAATAGGTGTTCATCCAGCATTTTATCATCCACCGTTCCTTCTTCACCTGTACGCAAATTTACTCTAGACAAAAAGTCAACAACAACATTTTCTTTACCAGGCTTATCAACAATGGTCAAATCAAATTGTTGCAGTAAAAGAAACCATCTAATAATACGAGCATTTACATCTGGTTTTTTCATTAAATATCTAATTGCAGCATGATCAATGTATACAAAGGTTTGATAGCCTGTGATGTAATGTCTAAATTTGTTTAAGGAATGCACTACAACTAGGAGTTCCTTCTCGGTTACTGTGTAGTTTAACTCTACCTTTGACAAATTTTTACTTATAAAGTATATGGCATAAGGTAACTTTTCATCAATTTGTCCTATCGCTACTCCTATTGCTTTGTTCGAGGCATCTATGTGAATGTGGAAAGCCATGGCCTAGTTTGGGCCTCTCAAATTGGGGTAGTTATAAGTTTGCTTTTCAAGGTATCTAAGACTTCTTGACAGCTTTTGGTCCATATGAATTCGACATCTTTTCCTAAAAGACCAAACAATGGAGAAGGCTAACTTGCTAAAATCTTTAATGAATCTTCTCTAATATCCAACTAAGCCTAGGAAACTTCTGACATCTCTCACCTTTTGAGGAGGTGGGACCCTTTGGATGATGGCAACTTTGTTGGGTTCCACCTGCAATCCTTGTTGAGATATTGCATGACCTAGCACGGTCCCTTTAGTCATAAAAAATTCACATTTTTCTGGACTGAGGGACATGTTCATTTCAATACACTTGTCCAAGACTTTTCCTAGGTTAGATAAAGCTTCCTAAAAGTTATAACCATAAGGAGTGAAATCATCCATATATATTTCCACTACATCATGAACCAGTTCAGACAATATACTCAATACTACTCTCTGGAAAGTGGTTGGAGCATTACACAAACCAAAAGGAAGGACCTGATATGCAAAGGTACCCCAAGGACAAGTGAAAGTGGTCTTATATTGGTCCTCTAGACTTATTTGAATCTAATTGTACCCGCTAAACCCATCTAGGAAGGAGAAAAACTTTTTCCCCGCCAGACCATCTAACACTTGATCTGTGAAAAGAAAAGGAAAATGGTCCTTTTTAGTGGCTTTGTTCAATTCCCGATAATTGACATAGATTCTCCACTTACCATCTCTCTTTGGAACTAGCACCGAAGGAGAGACCCATTCGCTATCAGAGATGGGGTAGATGAATCATGCATCAAGTAATTTTTGCAATTCTTCCTTAACAATGTCTTTAAGAGCTGGATTCATCCTCCTTTGAGGCTGCCTAACTGGTATGCAATCTTCCTTAATGTATATATGATGAGTACATACTGAAGGGTGAACTCCCTTCATCTCCTTATAACTCCAGGTGAAGGCATCTAAATGTTTTCTCAATAAGATGCACAACTCCTTCTCCTGGGAAGTGGATAGGGATGAATTGATTTTCAAGGTTCTTTCTGGGTCGAACTCTATATTCTTAACATGGAGAGAGATCGGGTTGGCCACACAGAGATCATTTAAGGGATTTTTTGGGTTTATTTCACTATTTCCTCTAATCGCAAGGTACTGGGGGGTGGATTCTGAATTAAATTTTCAATGATATCATCCTCATCTTGTGGTTCCTCCCCCAGCCCCCCATGGCAGTTTCTAATGTACAAAGTGGTGTAGAATAGACTTCATCCTCATCCTCCTCCTCCAAACAGAGAGGTAGATCATGTTCTAGCAAGGGTTGGGCAGGAGGGTATAGGACTAACTGCTTGGACATATGCCCATTCTTGATGGTTATGTCCCAGCTCGACCATTGATATAGGCATTGGCAATAGCCAACCAAGGTCTTCCGAGGATGAGAGGATACCCAGTGAGCTTTGCCTACGACTGGAGAACTAGAAAATTAGCAACGTACTCCCAAGAATCGATGGAGACCATCACATCTTCCACAATCCCTTCAGGGGTCATGGTGGAGCAATCTACTAGCTGCAGTATTGTCGTGGTTTTCCTCAAGGAGCCTTGGAGGTTAAGTTTAAGTATGGTGTCCTTTTTCATCACATTAATGGCAACTCCCAGATCAATCAAGGTGTGTGGGATCATGGTGCCATTGATGTGGACATCAACTACTGGGCTTCCAGGGTCCAAATATTTCGGACAGATTACCTGCCCCAACATTAGGTCGGATAGTTTTCCTAAGAAATTGATGGTTGGGGCATCTCTCTTGTGCCTGCTTGGATGCCTAAAGCACTTCTCTTTGATCAACCGATTGTATATAGGCACATATTTTATGGCTTGGAGAAGTGGTATCTTTACACATAAATGTTTCAATTCTCCGAGAAGTTTATTTTCTTCTCGGGTGGGTTGTGTTGTCCTGGATAGTCTCTTAGAAAAGGGTGAAATTGCTTTAGGTTCACTTTCCTCTTTATCTTCCTCAACCTCCTTAGGGGGAGGCTAGCTATCTAGGATAAACTTCCCAGATCACATGTTAATATCATGAATCTCCATAGCATAAGTTGGGCATGATCGTTCCTCACTATATACTTGTTAAGCATGTCTGTTGTTCGGGTTCAGGTTCGGCTGGGCTGGCATTTGGGGTTGCCTTAGTGAAGTAGGAGGTAATGGTTATGGTTGAGTAGGTGGTGAAGGAAAAAGAGTAGGAGGAGAGTTGTATTGGGGCCTCCACCCCTGATGAGTTGCATTCCACTGAGGTGGCGGCTGATCATAGGATTGAAATTAATGGGTGGCTAGTTGGGCATGATATTGAGATGTATAGGACTAAGGAGGAGGTGTGGACTAGGAATGATGCGTAGGAGGGCCCCAAGAAGGTATGTGAGTGACTTGGTTGGGGTTGTAGTATGCCTGGGACTTCCCTTGCATCCCCTACTGGTATGGTATAGGTCCATGCGGTCTCCTCTGGTTCATGAAATAGAGTGGTTTAGTGGCTCCTTCAACCCCCTGGTATACAACTTTAAGTTTGGGCAAGGAGGGGCACTTATCTATAGAATGATATTCTTCACAGACTGAACAAACCTCTATAGAGTTCAATGGGAATTTGTTCATAGGATGCCTCTTGGTGCACCTAGGACAAAAAATGGCCAAAGCCCTCTCTACTTCCTCTTGTTTCCTTTGGATATGACAGGTATCCATTTGCATGGCAAGAGTCTACAACATCTCACTCTTAAAGTCTTCCAGCATGTTTCCAAGTTAATCTTTGATGGATGAATTGGATGAGGAGGTACTGGCTATGGGTTGCCTCCCCCTACCTCTCTTTCTTGCTGCTCTAGAATGATTTTTAAAGACAATCTTTATGTCCTTATAAGGTAGTTGGTAGATGTCTCCCCCAACCAGTAAATGGAGGGTGTCTAGAAGGTCTTCCGAAATTCCCCTGAGCAGGACAAACTTCAAAGTTTTAGGATCAAGTGTACACCTGGCCCTTTTGTAACTGAGTTGGAACCTCTCTTCATAATCTTCCAAGGATTCATCACTTCCCATGGTCATCCGAAAGATTTCTTCCTTGGTATCTTTTGACCTACAGTAGTCTTGGTATTTGTTATTAAAGGTCTGTTGCATCTGAGCCCAAGTGGTGATGCTATTGCCAAGTAGCCCCATGAACTAGTGCAATGTTGCATCCTTGAGAGTAGAAGGAAATAGTTTCAACTTTTACTCATCTTTTGCATAGTCATAGGTTTGACAAATAACAACAAACTCAAACAAAAATTTGTCAAGATCTTCTGTAGTCAAACCATGGAAGTGAGGTAGGGATGAGGGACTTATATTCTTCATTTTAGCATCCCCATTGGTTTCTCAGATGGGAAAAGTACCCTCTACTCTTTCTCCATTCCCCCTAGCATTTCTGTTTTCAACCATTGTCTCAGGAGGGATGTCTTCTTCTTCTTCTTCCCCTATAGGTTCTTCAAATATCTCTAGTTGTTCACCTAAAGGTTCTTCCTGATCACTGCCACCGAAGAAGAGAGAAGGGTGGCTATGTGATGGTATGGGGGTGTTGGGCAAGAATTTTCCTAAATTATATATGTTTCTACAAGGCATGAAAGTAAATCTTTTTGGTTGGTTTTTTTTTTTTCACTGCTTATACCTGCAAAACTGAAATTGATTGAACAAACAAATTACAACTAACTGAAATAAACTTGCTGAAATGAAATTGCAGAACTAAAAACAAAAGAAAATGAAATGCAGAACTGAAATCAAGGAAATGACTAATCTACTTTTTCTGAAATGGAAATTGCAGAATTGAAAATGAAAATAGGGAAGTGCGGAAACTGAAAGAAACAACTACTCTACTTTTGCTGAAATAAACTACTTAGTAGAAGGTTGTGATAGAAAATAGAAGAAAGCAGTAATCACAAAATACTCTAACGCTTCCTCGGAAACGACACCAAAAGTGGTGAGCACCAGTATTGCAGCAATAATTCTATAACTCCTGGGATTCCTACTTTACTTTTATCAACCTGGTAGTTTGTAACAAACTTGGAAGCGATGGTGTTGTATGCACAAGTACTAGTTCTTACTGTTGGTTGTCACTTGGTCAGCTAGCGAAAGATCACTAGGCGCTCAAGCCAACTTCTATGGATTCTAGAAGAAGCTCTATGTGTGATGAAAGAAAGGAAAGCTTACTCTACAAAGGCTATTCTACTTGCAGAAAGGAAAAGAAGACTGAAATGTAAAGTAAACTTAGCAAACCCTAATTAACCAACTAATCCTACTTTTGCAGAAAGAGAGATGAAGAACCATGAAATGAATGCCATTACCTACTCATGAGTTAAACAAAATCTACTCAGTCCATTTCTAGAAGTAAATGAGCAAAAAACATCTATTTGGATTTTTATGTGAAATTGTCATGCATGTAATTTATTTTATTGTGAATGTGGCAGCGATTAGGCGGTGGTGGAGGGTGACTTTGGGATTTGCAGAGGTGTAGGATGGTCTGGATGGGTCCTAGGAGGGCTCAGGTGGCCTTCTGGAGGCTTTTCCACAATCAAAATTCAAAAATAAGCCTACAGGAAAATCTACAGGAGGCTACAGGGGATCTACAGGAGGTCTACAAGAGGTCTACAGGAGGATGCTGAGAGTAGTTTTGGAGGTTTTGAAGGTAGGAAAGCGGATGGAAAGGGCAGCTAAAGGCTAGGATGATGTGTTAAGGTGTCTAAGGTCCATCAAGAATGATTAGGGGAGAGAAAGATGGTAGGATGTGTTCAAGGAAAGAGAGGAAAGTCTATGGAAAAGTGCAGAAAACTAAGGCAGGTTTTGAAATGAACTCTGGGTGACCTGTGTGGCATAGATCAAAGAGAGATTGTGATGGTTGATTGGATAACCTGCTGTGAGAAGAGATTGGCTGCAAAAGGACCTAGTAATCAATCAAGGACGTCAAGCAAGCAAGGAAACTAAGTACATAAAAAAAAACTAGAAATTTGCATCAAGTTAATCTAGATTATGAGCTATGGAAAGAAATGCTGAACAATGCTATAATGAGAGAAAGCATGGAAGGAAACTTATTGCAAGACAAAAATGATCATGGTGAAATAGATCTAAAGAAAAGCATTAACCTTCTAACAAACTGCAACACTAGAAATCCTATGGAGAAGGCAAATATGTGCTTTTATGGTAGCAAGAGGGTCTTGGCCTCAGTTCATGGTCCTGAAGGGAGGAAAGGAGGCCAATGCTCTGTTGATGGCATTTTTATATCTTCTTTCTATCATTGCTCGACCTGCTACAAAAAAATTAAATGGAAACAACCTTCTAAATCACCAAAAGCAACCTATTCTTAACCAAGAAAGAGATTTATCTAACAACAACTAATTCATAAATTGAAACAAAGAATATAAATACAAGAAAGAGGAGCTTGGATACTTGGATTGGGCCCTAACCCAAGAGCTTTAGCCCTCTGAGGTAACTCAGTGCTAGCTCAAAAATGATCTCATCTTTATTATCAAAATAATAATAGGATTACATGAAACTGTCAACAAAAGTAAGCTTGAAGTTGAGCACAGCCAAGCTGCAACAAAAATTCAAAAAATTGATGAAATTTCTAATGATGCCCTAGGCCTATATACTTATGCAATTGAAGCTCCCAACAACTTCCTTAAAATCAGGGAGGCTTGGCTCCCAAAACTTGAGATAAACAGAAGTTATCCTCCACTTGCTTGGCTACCTCCTAGTGCATTGATGTGGTTGTTTGTGCTCCGAGCTGCATGATGGAGAATTCGAAGTGGGGAGTCATAAATGAGGGGGATACCCTCCTATATATCCTCTCCCTTATCTACTTCAAATTATTACTGCCAATTGTCCATTAAATCTTTGACTTTATCTCCAAAATTGAACAAAAATCTGCATTAAACACATATTATACTCCATGGCATAATGACCAATCGAACTCACTCCATAGGCATAAATATAATAAAAAAAACATGTGGTAAGCTAAGAGAATGGTGGATTAAACTATGTTAGGAGGCAAAATGAGCCCATATAATTACCCATTTAAGGGGATCATCATGAGCTAAATCAAAATTGGATAAATGTTCCTGGCTCTGGCTTGAGTATCCCAAAATGACAATATATAAGCGACACATCCTCTGGCATAAAAGATGAGATTCTACCAGGTGACGACATGAGTCTTCCCATGAAAAGCATAACATGGATCTATTTCCAATGAAGGACAACTGTGATTCCACTCACTTATCAATATTGCATGAAAATTAAAATCCATATGCATACTATTCATTTATTTATAATTTTATTTACACCTTCTTTATTTATAAGTTTTTGGTATCCAAACATGTGATAAAATATCGCAGAAATGGAACTAATCGTGATATAATTTATGAGTAACATGGCCATAATGAATATAATGAATGTAGTTATACATAAATACATAGCCATGTTTTATATAGGCAAGAAAACTCCTTTTATAGTTATACAAAAATACATAGCCATGTTTTATCTAGGCAAGAAAACTCCTTTGATGTACACTTGCAGTGGGTTCAGATACAAGTTTTGCTTTGATATATACATATACATTTCTCAATTTTGGAAAAAAACTATATGTCATTTATAAAGTTGATCTAATAAATTAAATGATAGAAATGTTTGTACGAAAGTAGAAATGTGAAATTTAAAATGTCAAAAATAGAAAATTTTACATTTGAGAGCATATAAATCTGAATGTTAGTGAGATTGAGGTGCGTAATTGTGTTAGAAAATTATATATTATAGAGCAATGGCACACAAAAAATATATTGCAGAAATATAAACATAGAAAACACATAAAACAAGAGAGACACAGATATACGAGATTCACCCAATTTGGACTACGTCCACGAAGAAACAGCCAGTCCTTCCTTTTATATTATCCATCAAATTGAAGAGATACAACCTATAGTAGATCTGTTGTAATTCCCTCTTCACTCTCACATAATCTCCTCTCTCGTTCTCGCTCATAATACAAATCTACATAGATGTAATACAATTCCCTCATATATAGCGAGGGGTTTCCTTCTACGGCAAAAAAATCTAAATTAAACATAACTTCTACCATCATATCTACGCATAATGAACAACCCAGATTGACTATGAAATTACAACATTTTACAAGGAAATTTTACATCTATTTTTAGCTTCAGGGGTGCTTCCCCCCATGGACCCCCCTTGCAACGCAAATATTACGGGGCAGCAACATTACGAATTGGGGTCCAATGCAGTTATACCTCTGAATAAAGAAGATAATCAGGCTTCATATGCAACAAACGGATGGAGGTGCCACGAATTGAGAGGTTTGTAAGTATTATGAGCCTTTTCAAGATATTCGCGGTGAGAAACTGAGGCAAATGACACCTTTCACTTGAAGCCAACACCTGAGGCAAATCAATGTTTAGAATTTCAGACATCCCGTGGGAAACATGAAGGTTAAGAAAGCATTGATATCATGGGTAAATAATTTCATTAAAATCCAGTCATTAAACTAGCTATCAACCATTATTCTGTCAACTACTACCCATAGGCCCTTGTTTTGGTGGCCATGTCAAATTTGGAGCTCAATCATGAGGTACATCAGAGTAAATGCAACATTTTAACCATTCCTACCCACAATTTCCATTCCCGCAATATTTTTCATATCTTTATTTTCCATCCCTCCACTGGCCAACTATCAGTATTCACTTCACCTCCATGAATTTGAACAATATTCCTTTCTCCTCCATGAATTTGAAAGATTAGCCCATTCTAGAAGAAGCATGGAAAAATCGCAAACGACAAGTGGGGGAGAACCAGGGAAGCCAAATTGCAGGAGATGAAAACTCAATTAACCAAGCCCTAAGTAACCGTATGCAGGAAGTAGCAATACAGGAGTGCAATAAGGATGACTTGGGGATACAGAGAGAAGGATAACATGAGATTCCATACCTTAGGAGATAAATTCGGAGAGCTGGTCGCAAGGGTAGGAGAATCTAAAATTTGGACGCTGGAAAGGTGTTTTCAGGGCCACAAAAGCTACAACACCAGATTTTAGTAACTATAAACATGGATTCTTGTATTTTAATGCTCTTAATCACAGACTTTTCATCTTTCTTATACATAAATGATATCTATATCTCCACAATATACTTTCACATGACCAACATCCCTTCCTTGGTAAGAATAGAAACCATACCTTTGATTACCTACTGGGCTCACACACTTCTACATTCTATGGAGCCATCTAGTATCATTTATCTATGCTCCTATCATAATGAGCCAGTGCCACCTTACAACTCTTTTCTCAATTTCTCTCATATATCTATGGGGTGCCTCTTGGATCGTTGAATCAAGCACAATCATTAGGGAGAAGAACAGACAGTTGTTAAGTCACAATCTTATCACAAGATATCTGAGCACACCTCATGAACTCAAGAAGTTGGTAGACTTCCTTACCTTCGCTATGAAAGGGATAACCTCCAGAATGCATGAGTAACTATAACCATGGAAAAATTTTAGGTTAAGGCTCTTACTCTTTACATGGTAGATAGTATGAAGCCCAAATGTTTACTCTTCATATATCTAAGTTTCCAATTTTTTACTTCTGGAGGTTGTAAGGACATGGGGAAATCTCAGATAAACAAACCTTGAAATTTGTCTGCAAACCCTGTAAAAGTGCTGAGAAACATAGTGCAACAACCTTTGAGTTTGGTATGATCTATGGATGTGCTAGTAAAGTTATTCTACAACTAACCAACTCATATGAGTGATCCATTGGTACATAGAGTCTAGGATATAAACCATTTTTCTTAAAATCATCCTGCTAGTAGTCAAACTATATTACCCAACAAATAGAGAAAAGGCCCTACGAAAATGGCATACAGTCACTCACTTTTATTGTAATTGTTAGATAGGGCATATAAAATTTAAATTCATGAATTTGGAAGTGATAACGAACGGGCTCAATAACGAAACCACATATGTCAATAGAATATGTACATGGATACATCAAGAAAGAGTCATAAGTAATATGCCTCAATTGTGTACATTCTCTCAACAGAATATCTGTACAATTACACCAGAAACAAAAAAAATTCAACAGAATATGTGCAGAATTACACCAATAACAAAATTATGGTAAGCCTCATTAATATGTTTAGTTTGTAGAATTGTAGCCATAAATAGTACTGAACATTTGGCATCAATTTGTAATCTTCTTCTCTACTATACACCTAGATTCCATGGCTATGGGATGCACAATCTATATGACCAGTAGATAGTATTATTCTCATGAAACAATATTATTCTCAAGAGATAGTCAAATTCATCATAGAAATGAGTAGGTAAGGTCTTGAAAAGCTAATTTTAATTTCCCTTTTTAATGGTTATTTTGGATGACTCACAAGTCCATAATCATTATCTAAGTTAGCTACAATAGCCGAAAAAATTCATTGACAATATGAGTCAAAGGTTACTTTATCAACAACATTGAATTGTTTTCAAAGATGACATGTTATTGAATTTCTAACACATTCCCTGAACAAATGAAATTGTCATACTTGTGAGGAAATGTTAGAACTATAGCCATGATGGAATTATAGACCTATCGATCTATTGATGCATTGAAAATCGCTGCATCACCATCGGGGAAAACCACCCAGTCCAGACCTTAAAGCAACTCCTTTTCTGTTTGGTGTGGTGGCTCCGGCTGGATATAATGGGACCAGTTTCCCAATGATATATGGGTGGGATGGGTGATTGGTTTATAGTATCTAATGGAAATGATAAGTGTTCTATTCTAAAATGCAAAAATATAAAAGTAATTAATCTATCCTGGGAATTCTTTCTCTTAGTGTGATTCTTGGTTGTTCTTATTGACAACATGAAGATGACTTACTCATAAATAAAAATATTCATTCATATGATAATTACTTTGTTCAAGTAATTGAACAAAGTGATAATTAAAACATTATCACACTGATCGTTATATATCACTAACACACACACACACACATATATATATGAAAGATAACAACTCAGAAACATTCATAAGTGATAAGTTAAAGAATTGTTGTAGAAACGTATACATATATCAATAATAGCAAAGTAGATAAATGGTAATTCACATAGAAACGTAAAGAAAAAACATAGATAATAGGACCGTATGCATTTGGGTCTCCTCCGATGCGAATCCCATTCAAATATTTCCTTTTAATTTGAGAGAACTTTCATAGGAAGCAAAAGTGCATATCACATAAAAGCCTTCTGTATCAAAAATAAGAATTATGGTCCAGTCTTTTATAAAAATAAATATATCGGAAGCAGAGTAGTGCAAATTCCAATTCAAGTCTTAATACAAAAATTTGAGGACCCTTTCCAAAGACATGAAAGGGTTTATAAATACTACAAAAGTAACAAACTATGAAAGAAATATGCTATGCACTGGTATAACCAAAACATAAAAATATGGAACTCATCCCAAAATAGCGGTACTGCAGTCGGTTGAAAATGGTTCACTGTATTGGCTGATCATCTTGTGATCAGAGCTAACAAATCGAAAGCATCGGCTTGAATTATGGCGGATGACTCATACGTGAGTAACTGAGCTGTGTTGGTAAGCTCGGGGATCATGTGGCTAACCACATCAGTGAGACATTTCATCACTGTTTGCTGACTATGTGGTTTCACAAGGAATAACCAAAAGGTTTCCCATGTTAAGCTGTGAATGCCTATGATCAGTTTTTCCCTTTACTCAAGCTCTTGTTTCCACTATTGTTCTAATGATTTTACTTGTGGGAGTTTTCCTGGAGAACATTCCGTTATTAAATTTGATAAATATAGACTATTATTGATTAATTCAACCAGGTTACTTGTTGCTAATCTGCATCTAGATGTTTCTCTCTCAGCCTTCATTAGCTGAGACTCCCATTCAATAAACATAATTTCTTTATGTGATTCCTGGATTTGTGGGAGATTAGCAGTTTTTCCCTCTTTCGAATCTTGCCAAGACAAAAAAATTGTTAATTTCTCATCCACTTTTTCCAACTCTAGTCTCACATCCATTGATTTTCCAATCATGGATGTTGTGATATCGCATAGAGGAACTATCAATGAAATATTGTAACATAGTAGGTTCAAATGTTGAGACAATGCCCTGGTAATTTCTAGGGCCTCAGTTCTAAGTTCTCCTACTTGAGGATATTCCTTGAATCGCTCCATTTGAACTGTCATTTGAGTGATTTGCTCTTCTTTTGATTTACTCATATATTCATTTAAAAGTTGTAACTTTCTCAATGCTTGAGACAATTCCTGCTTCTTATGAATAGCTTGCTCATTAATTCTTTGCTTTTCTTTGAACAATTGGTCATTTCACTACTTATTAAGTTGTTTCTGTGTTGCTAATTGCTATTCCAGTTTTTCTATCTTCCATTGTTTTCCCTGTGACTGTGCCTCTAGCAGACTGATCGCTTGGTCCTTTTCTTTCAATAAGTTACTGACCTCCGATGCCTTATCCATTGTTGTCATTGTATACGCTCTGGCATACTGAGAAAGTTTTGTTAGATCTTCGGAAGGATTTACTTCCTCCCTCCATACCACATTCATCATTTCCATTTGATGAGTCAAAAGAGGAGAGTGATCAATTTTCCTCTTTTTCCTTTGCCTCTTGGTTACATCCCTATGCTTAGGGCTGTAGAAGATATCCAGTGGTGGTATTTCTTCTACATGCAAAACAACCTCATCAGAGGGATGTTCAGGAATTATTTATATGTCATTATGAATCTTGGGTGTGCTGCTTGTTCCTTCAACTGGAACTGTGTTGACTGTTGATTTTTGTGTTGTGGACACCTCTAGTGTAGTGAATCCTTGGATATTCTTAGTATTACTGATGATAAAATCAAATTGTTGCAATTCCTTGATTAGTTTAGGGTCAACATAGATGTCTGAATCAAGGGATCCGCTACCTATTTCTTGCCTCTGCTCCTATTCTAGTGTGTTCTCCTTTTCAAGAACTTTTTTCATTTCAGGAGTATTCTTAGCAGTTTCTTGTTCACTTTGGCCTTGTGGTTGAACCATTGAGGTTGTAGCTAGCAAATCCAAAGGTAGGGTTTCCAATCTCTGGGCCCTAAGCCTATTGAATTTTTCTAATCCTTCTATTTCCAATTTTGTCATAGCCAATCCTTTAACCTGGAAAAATAGTTCCGCTGAAGAAAACAAGTCATCAAAGATATCTTCTTCATGATCAAATCTGGTAAGTTTAGCCTAAGAAGTAACATTATAGGCAACCTTTTTAGGGTCATACTGCCTCCTTGGAATAGTTGCGAGATTTAACATCTGAATTTTCTCGGCCTCTTTCTCTGCATGTTTATAATCATGCAAGGTAAGAACGCCACACCGAAGGGGAAATGTAGGCCACATGTGTTTCCTAGAATCCCTAAGGGTCTTTGACATTCCTACAATTGTTATCTGATATGCTAATTCTTGGGCCAATAATTTATCGGGAACATACAGAGGAAGAACATGAGGATTAGTGAGGCTGCCAAAAAGCTTTACATAGGTGAATTTCTCTTCTCCGAACCAACTTCCTACTACTATTAGGTCAATTGCTACTTCCTCATATATCCTAGGGGCAATCTTATTGAATATAGAATAATATACATGAAGAACAAAACCATTACAAATTATATACAAATGATTCTTATAATGGGCCTTACATAGCTCTTTATGATAGATATGGATAGGATTGGGGTCCTGGGAAGTCCATTTCCATCTGAGAACGAGGTATTCAGAATTAAAACAAATGATGTCGAGAATATAGGCGCTGTAGAAAAATGGAGGAATGGCCATGGTCATTGCAAACCTCTTTTTTCTATATTCCAGTATCTCGGTGGCTATTCTATCAAAGAGAATATTTGCCCAATCCATAACATAACCATGAATTGCAGCTTCTATTAATGGGACCACGTCTATAGAGAACATTGCAGAATCTTGGACTCCCCACTGTCTACACATCATAGCACCAACATAGCAACAAGGAGAGGCTAATGAATCAATAGAATACATACCCAATGAATCGCGCTTATGTTTATTCGGGAAATGCCTCTAGTGTCTGATCAGGTCTGACTCCATGTCATTTTCTTTTGCGAATGCTTCTAGAAATTCCTTGTTGTAGTGCTTTTCCGGCTGAGGTAGATGATACATTTGCCAGAGATCCTCTGGTTTAAATGACCCAAATATTTTTCCATCGACCATGGAAAATGTTCGGTCTGTGGTTGGAATTTTTTTAACAACCCATCTAACCACATCAGTATATCGCAAAACTTTGGCTCGTGCTGCTATTCTCTGTAGGTATGAACATGCCAACTCTTTTAGTGTTCCTTCTTATTTATTTGTGGAATTAGTTATAGCTTCCTCTTCCAGTTATTCAGGGTCTTCCGCTTCTATTAAATTGTAGATACTCTCCCAACTTGCGTTTCCTAGACCGAGGCACATTGTATCTGATATCAATCCTTTCTTATTAACCTCTAGTTCTTTAACTACGGCAGGGTCCTTAGCTTTCTTTGATTTCTTTCCCATCTTTTTTAGATTCATGAGTTCAGAGAAACTTTGCACAGACAATTGAAAATGTGAAAGAGAGATATTGCGATTCAAAGCTAATACAGAAATGAAAAGAGTTAAGGCAATTCACATATGATAAATCGGATGTAATTAAGAATTACCAAGGGTGAAATCGTCGAAGGATTCACCCTTAACTGTGAAATTAATAACCATCATAACCGCCAATCATAGAAAAAAAAATTCATAATTACCCATTGCATCGGCCATATGCTTAATGATTCTTTCAAGCGTGTCTTTGGATTTCCCTGGTCAACGATCAGCGATAAATCGTAAATTGCAATCGGGAGATTCACTGGGTAGGACTTCAGTGTTTCATACTAATAGCTCTGATTGCAATAACGGAGAATATAATAAGCTAGGGTATGTTTAGTGAATAGTTTGGGTTCATTGCTTTGAAATTCATATTCGCAAATAATACTTTTTTAACGAAATTTATTTGAAATGTGAGCCTTTCTTTATATAATCAGAAGCAGGGAATTCAACTGGTAAAGTTTAGTGTGAAAGCCTTGATAACTCCGATTGCGATAAAGTAAATTAAAATAAGGCAGAGGCATGATTTTAAGCGAACTGGTTTAATTTATTATTTTAAAAGACTTATGCATGCAAACCATATCTCTTAACGATTTATCATTGAAATGCACCTTATTTATGAATCGCAATCAGGGAATCAGCTAGTGCTTTGGCTCTTTGTCATATGATACTTTTGACTTCCAATTGAGATTACGTTTATTAGATCGGAGGTTTTGATGAGGAACTTTTATGTGAATCCCTTTATCATTGCGATATGCGATCTTCGATCGCTTTATCGCGATGGAGAGATATTTATGATGCTTATTAAAAGGAATACTTTATATTTTATTCAAAAGGTTTGATATAATGGTTCAATTACATTGAGCCTTTTGATAAAGGTTTTTCATGTATGATATGATTAATGCTAGGCATGAGGGTTTATTAAATCACAAATTTCACTAAGTTTTTTAAAGGGACCCATTTCTAGCTAAAGATTTTTTCTAAAAGTTTTTTAGAAATGGGGGATTGTTGTACAACACAACAATTGGTGATTCACTGGAAGAAACAATTATCTCTAAGAAAGTAATGCAATATTCTTAACTTTCTTAATCTGAAAACCTTTGAGTATAGATAAAATCTAAACTAACTAGATAATCATGAACTCTAAATATAATGAAAACTATTTACGATATCTCTTTCTCATCTTCAAAACAAAAATGTTCTAAGTTTAATTAAGCCTTGATTGGTTGACAAAGATAAAAAAAATAGATTTCTCCAAATTAGCTTATATAATGGCTCCGCTGTCACAGGTAGAGCCTCTGCTTCCAACAAACATTTATAGTCTCGACAGGGTTACCTTTTAACCATTCAATCATTCATTGTCCCATCCATTTCAGAGTATAATTTTTTAAGAATGAGTCTAGAAAGATATGTTTCTTTATATTTTTGTATTGGATTTACCATCTTCTTTATTTATTTATTTTAAAAGATAAAAATCCATTGTCCTAGTTTTATGGCTGGCTGTCGACAATGCCATTCACTAGTTGTAATTTAACTGAACAAGTTGACTCGTGATGAGACCCCTTGTCTTATAATTATAAGCCATTACCCTATTTTGGTATGCAGTATTGGTAATGTCAGTTGAATTAGTTCCCTATGATCATGGTAATTAGGCTCGTCATGAGACCCCTTATCTCTTATATCAAACATATTTTAGAATTACACTCTGAAAAATCATAAACTTTTGTGGATGGGGTGAATGATTTACTCCTTAAGAGAACATGGAGGACAATTTAAGAGTTGAAGATGCTAAGTATGGATTAGTATTTTCTTTTTATTGATAACCTTATTTAGGCCTTTAAAAACTTAGGATGGCTTTTAGTATTTTCAAGGTTTGAGAAGATTTTACAAAAATAAAAGGGGTTTTCAGAGTTTAATTATACCTAATTTCCTAGAACTTTCTTTTTTTCCTTCAAGGCTTCCATTTATCAAAAGTAAATATTAACACCATTTTCTTTAAGCAACTTTTCCAAAATAGCAAAGACTAATAGAAGGCTATTTACAACCTTATTTTCTAAGAAACAAACAAAACTACAAATTCACACAAATATAGCTGGAAATTGAATATTTACAAATAAGAAGGGGTTACCTCCTCAAGTGAAGAATTTTTTCAAAATAAGCCCATTGACAGGAAGAGAATCCCTCTTTCCTGATAGATCTTGCAATATAAATGTTTATGGGCCTATCTTCTCGATGATTTGAAATGGTCCTAGCCACATTCCCTAAAACATAGTGTGTTTTCCTTTATCCTCATGTGCTTTGTCCCATTTCAAAACAAGATCACCAACTTGTAAAAATTTTGCGCTGGTAGAAGTTGTATCAAAAAAAGACTTAATAACTTGTTGATGCGTTGAATGTGTAATTTTGGCTTTCTCTCTATCTTCATCTAATTTCAGGATCTGATTGTGTCTCAATTGAATAGAAGATGAGAAATTTTCTTTAATAAACTGCACCAGGGCCAGGGAAGGGAGCGCTAAGTTTGTTGGTATGACAACCTGCTTTCCATATACTAGATTAAATGGAGAAGTACCTATTGAGGCTTTTTGTGTTATATGGTCTACCCATAATGCAAATATTAAAGACTTATGACAATTCCTTTGATTCTGATCAACAGTTCTCTTAATGACTTTAATGAGATTTTTATTGGTGGATTTTGCTAAGCCATTACCTTGAGGGTATTGGTTTGCAGAATACTTCAATTTGAACCCTCTTTTGATAGCAAATTCAAGTATGGAATTACCAGAGAAATAAGATGCATTATAAAAAATAAGAGTATTTGGTACACCAAACTTGGTAATGATGAACTAATCTATGAATTTGATGATTTCTTCAAAGTTGGCTGTCTTCAAAGGAATTGCTTCTACCCACTTAGTAAAGTAATCCATGGCTGTAAGGATGTACTTGTGCTGTTTGAAAGAATGAGGAGTAACTTCTCCAATGATATCCAACTCCCATTGTTCAAAGGGTTACTCAATGTTGACTGGTTGCAAAGGAAAAGCTAGCTTTCTTTGTCTTCCACTGGCAGTTTGACACATTCTACATTTCCTTAGATATTCATGGGTATCTTTAAATAAGGTGGGCCAATAATACCCAACATGTATAATTTTGTGAGCTATTGTATTAGGTCTAAAATGTCCACCTACTGGACCATCATGTAATTCCTGCAAGACCTTTTGCGCTTCAGTTTTCTCCAAGCATCTTAACAAAAGAGAATCATAATTTCTTATAAACAACACATCATCAACAATCATGAAGTTTTTTTCTTTCATTCTTATGGCATGTTTATTTTTATATGAAAGGTTAGAAGGTCCATATCCATTTTTCAAATAAAATATCAAATCTACATATTGAGATTCAGGATTGATGTTACTTATCTCACTGATCTCCTCAATATTGTTTGGATATTCATGTTCTTGAATGTTAGAAGCTTCTGCTAACAACCTACAAAAAACTTGGCCTTTGACAATCTTTGCTGGTTTAATGTCCAAATCATATTCTTGTAGAGTTGTAACCCATTTTGCCCTCTTTTCTCCCAATTCCCTTTGCATTAGTAATTGTCTTACTGCTGAAAAAGGGACTATTACTTTTGTATGAGTCTTTAAGAGGAAGGGCCTAAAGTGTTTAATGGATTTGAACACAGCGAATGCTTGCTTTTCAACTTCGGAGTAATTAAGATCGGCACTTTGAAGATTTGAACTATAAAATGATATCTGTGCTTCCAAGTTTTGATCATTGATTTGTGTCAATACTGCTTCATAAGAGGTATCAAATGCTAAGGTATATAAAATAAAATGTTTGGAAAAATCGGGAGTGTTTAATGCAAGAGAATTTATGATTGACTATTTGATTGAATCAAAAGCTTCCTTTTCTTAATGCCCCCTCTTGAACACTGAATTTTTCTTGATCATATGTTGTAATGGTAAAACAATCTGTGAAAAATCTGGAACAAATCTTTTTACAAAATTAATTTGACCTAAAAAAGATTGCATTGATTTCTTTTTATGAGGAAGTGGAAGATCAGAAGTCGCTTTGATTCTTTCTGGATCAATGTAAATGCCATCTTTTGAGACAATAAATCCTAAGAATTTACCTTGGTCGAGAGAAAAAAATGACTTTTTGGGATTCAATGAAATTCCATACCTTATGCAGTGTTCAAAGATTTTCTTCAAATCATGCAAATGATTTGATCTTTTCTTGGAAAAGACAGTAATTTCATCCAAATAGACAACTACTTATTAATGAAACCTTTGAATGTTATATCCATTTCTCTTTGGAAGGTAGTTCCAACATTAATTAAACCGCAAGGATTTTTTTGATAGGTGTAAGTTCCCCACTTAGTTCTGAAAGTAGTCTTCAGTCTGTCATCAAGGTGTACCAATATTTGATTATACCCAGGAAAACAATTTGAGAAAGATATTAATTCAAAACCAGCTACTGAACGAAGAGTTTGCTCCATTGTTGGTAGTGGGAAGTTATCTTGTTGACTAACCTTATTAATATTTTTGAAATTAATACAAATTCTAATGTCACCATTCTTCTTTCTTACAGGCACCAAGTTGGAAACCCACTTCGAGTGTCTAACAAGAAAAGTTATCTTTGCCTTTAAGAGTTTATTTAACTCTGCTTTAATCTGACTTTCTAGGTTCAGATGAATTTTCCTTAATTTCTGTTGTACTGGTTTCTCTTAAGATATCATTGGAATCGTATGCTGTATGATAGAAGTATCATATGTTTTCAAGTCATCATAATTCTAAGCGAAGACATTTTTATATCTATTCAATAGTCTAATAAATGCAAATCTTTCTTCTGAAGTAAGTCCTCATCCCAGATTGATATTGTTTTGTTTGGCCTCAGTGCCAAGATTTATTAATTCAAATCTTAAAGTAGAACTTTGAAGTTTTGAATTAGTAACCTATTTAAACCTATCTTTGATGTCATAAAGATCTTCAAGCTTGACCACTGCTTTAGATATAGAATTCTCCTCAAGTTTTTGCTTCATTTGAAGATCATTCTCACTCTCATCAATAATTTGGTCATCATAGGACTTATCAAAAGTTAAGAAATTTAAAATGTCGTCATCATGATTGAATACTCACCAGTTAGTGACATTATCGGGAACCGATGGTCTGAAAATTAATTCTACTAAAAATCTATCAGGACTGTAATCTTCAAATGGAAGGAGCTTAGAAGCAACATTGGCTAGTAAATCTGCTACTGCATTTTGAGATCTAAGAATGGGAGAAATATTAAATGCTAGAAAGTGAGATACAAGGTCTTGTACCAAGGATTGATAATGTTTAAGGTGACTAGAAAGGCAATGTATATTATTCCTGACTTGCTTAATAACAATTTCAGAGTCACTGAACACTTTCAGATATTACACCTTAAGGCCTATCGCTTTGTAAAGTCCTTGAATCAAGGCTTCATATTCATAAATATTATTTGTACACTCAAATTCTAATCTACAAGATAGCATAGTCTTTTCTCCCTCGAGACAAACTAAAATACATCCTGCTCCTGCACCTTCATTGGACTCTGACCCATCAAAATATAAAGACCAAAATATAGGTTTATTTATAGTTTTATTTACAATTTCCTTAGCAATCTTAACACCCCTTGATATATCTGTATGAGAAAAAATTTCTATTTGAGATGTCATACTATTAACTAATAAACGTAATGATTGAGCATTAAAATTACCAAAGAATATTCAGATGAGTAGTTTCCAAGGATGTTATTGTTGAATGCTATGGGATGATTCTCCTGATCGAATTCGGTTACAGTGTGTTTCATATGTTTTTCTCAATTGATCTTAATTTGATTTGGCTTTCCTTTATAAGGAAGTCATGCTCTCCTCTACCAGCGATTGCATTCCTCCAATGTACAACCCCATTGCAGCTCAGGGGTCCACGGGGAAGAAGACTACCCAAGGAGTAGGCTGGGAGGATAACCGGCGGGTCATCGCATTCGAATCAAGTACATCGCCATTCACTCTCGAAGGTGACCGACAACAAGGGAAGACAAGTAACGGCAAATCAAGTGGAGTCTTGTCTTCTAGTGAATGGTACATATGTGTTGTAATATTATTTTGTATGATTTCTTTATGGCCTTAGTTAAATATATGTAAATTTTATGATATGTTCAGTGAAATGAATTTGAGGAATGTGTTAGGCAGTGCTGAATAAATTTGAATTCCCAATGTTTTTCTCTTCTGGTTGTATTTTATTGTGATAAAAAAAAAAGAAAAAAAAATATATAGGGTTGGTCCCTACACTTGGTATCAGAGCTATGTTGAACCCTTAATACCTATGGGCCCATGCATGAATGAATATTTTTGTGAAATATCTACTACATTCAAATTGGTAAGGGAAGAGTAGCACCCTCACATGATTCGAAACCAAGACCTCACATCTACCAACAAAGTCCAACACCAACACGCCAACTATGTTTAATTTGACAAATTTTCTCCAAAAGTGAAATTCACTTTACTCAAAATATAAATTGTAAAAACTTTATAATGATGAGAATCTAATAATGAAACTTTTTCCAATCGATTTCCCAAAGCTAACATGTGAGGAAATAAAAAATAAAAAAATTCTATACTACAATGAAAATGGCAAATAAAATTAAATGAGAAAAAAAAAATTCACAAATAAGGAAAATGAGTTTTCTCAAAGTGAATAGCCTCAGAAAATTAAGGCTAAAGTTCAATGAGGAAATTCACCTAAATGAACTGGGAAATTTTGACCTAACCTTGTATGAAATTAAAATTTTTAGCCACAAATGCCAAAAACTTGATTTATTCAGAATTGTAGCAGGAATTTCACTTGCCGCTGAGGAGAAAGTGTCGAGATTTGAAGACGGCTACCCTTTAGAATTTTTTTGTTAATTTTTGCAGGACGTCTAAGTTACTTGTCCCAACAAAAAGGAGTAACTTTTAGAAGAATGGATTGCAAGTCACTTTTGGCTTCGATGAGAAGCTCTAAAACCTTCTCAACGTGTTTTGGGTTCAACTTAGCCGATAACTTCTTAAAGAAAGAATCTTTTTTCCACCCAAATTGGCGTATTACTTCGAGGCCCGACAAGTAAATCCAGCTCTGCGAGGCAGAGATATGGGCCAGTCCAACTTGTTGGAGCTCGAGGCACCAACTAAGATTTATGGTGATATTTATAACCAATATTCTGATATTTTAAGACAGTTTGAGTATGGTGGTTTACCACCACAAGCTAGTTACTTATTCTTAGGATATTATGTGGACCCAGGCAAGCAAATTCTAGAGACGATATGCCTTCTCCTAGCTTACAAAATAAAATACCCAGATAACTTTTCCTTTTGAGAGGCAATCATAAATGTGCCTCAATCAATCGGATATATGGGTTCTATGATGAGTGTAAGTGCAGATTCAATATTATATTATGGAAAAATTTTACTGATTGTTTCAACTGTCTACCTGTGGCTACTCTTATAGATGAGAAGATATTATTCATGCATGGAGGCCTTTCACCTAATCTTCGTAAACTCAACGCACCAAAGCCCATAACTGAATTGATGAAGAATCCAATGGTGGATCAATGGAAGCATTCCTTTGTACAAATGATTAGGCAGAATTCAATCAAATGCACTTAAACTATGGCCCTCATGAAATAAATAATGTCCATTCACAAATCAGGAAAAAAGAAAAACAAACAAACAAAAAACAAAAAACAAAAAAATAAAAAACAAACAAACAAACAAACAAACAAACAAAAAATAAAAACAAACAAACAAACAAACAAACAAATGGTGAACTTTGGAACTGTGGCGAATTTAATTTGGAGATTGATGCAGAGAATGTTAGCGGTATTAAGATCACCTACCTCCTCATTTCTGTGTATCTGTCTAACCTCCCGGATGAATGGTAATCTGTGCTTCTATGCTTGTGAAAGAAATGTAAACCGTTTGCCTGGTTAATAGGCTTTTAACCTGTACCCTATCCAATTATTGTCCACCAATTTTTTGTCAAAGGTCCTGAATGACGTCGTCACCTGTAAGTGGAATTTCATGAAATCCTAGAGTCATATACAATGGACTTGGATAGGAGAAAATACGGGTTTATCAATCCATTCACCTAGCCACTTTCATCATCCATAATTTATTATTGAGATAACCAGAGTACAAGTAGCAGAAGAGACTTTGGTTCATGGAAGGTGCGTATTGAAATCATGATACTTTCACTCCAAACTCATGAAAATTCTCTTTGGATGATCACAATTTAGATTAGAATGCCTAGTTCTCTCCCTTGGAATATGGATTCCTTTCGGGCCTCAATAAGCCAGTGATGTTACAAATTATCAGTTTGGTTTCGAAGTTCAATCTCGGAATCCGGAAGAAATGTATGGTTAATCTCTATGAAAATTTCAGAGTTAGCGTATCAAAACGAAGAATAGCTTCTCCAACCATATTTGACCTTTTTCGGCAAAATAATTGACCCTCTTTAGTACAACAAACTCCTCATACCACTTAACCAACAAAGTCAAAATCACTGAATCTCAGAGAAGACTCTTTCTTTTACACACACTATGATAAAAGCGTAGCAGAAAACATAGTGTCATGGAAAAAAGTGCCATTCACAGCAAAAAGTGCCACCAAACCAGAAAAAGCATAGCATGAGGAAAGAAAGGCATAGCGTGTGTCCAGGAACTCGATTTAGCTAGAACGGGAACATAACATTAGGAATAGAAACGCATTGTATAATCTGATTCCAATTTCCTATAAACATCTTTTACCAGTTGGAAAATCTCTCTCTATTACTGTGTTTCGTTAACTGCCTAAATAGGAAAGGTGCTTAAACAATAGAACCATTAACTGTTTCACATAGATCTATATTTGGACTAGCATTTTCTACAGTGTTCCTGTTCCTAAATTAGTGATCAGATCCATGGAAAATCGAATGAATGAGATGTGGATCATATGTCTATTGGAATTTCTCAGCGTAAATGTTGTAGTTAATGCCACATGAGTTTTAGATGAAGTATCGAATGAAACTTTGAATTTTTGATCTTGGATCTCAAGTAGTAGCATCAATCTAACAACAATAATCTCATCATGTATCCTACCAGAGTGGAGCAAATTTCATGGAAGCCCAGAAATTTTGTATACAAAGGGTTCCTTTCCGAGGAAGAGTGCAATCATTTGATTTCTATAGTGAGAATCTCAGAATATTTCTCCTATTTCAATTAGAAAATACATCATAACACATGGATATATAAATAGATAGTTAGATAGATAAATATTTGAGCAAGAAACCTAGATTGGTTTCTCTTCTCCTTTCTATACTCGTCTCCACATTTCTTTTGTACACTACAAATATAATTTTATTGTACACGATATGCTCTGAATTGAGGGAAGGGGGATCATGTTTCTTATCTCTAGAAACCCTTTAACCCCACTTCTTGGTCTGTTCCTATTTTCCATTGCCATTGGCATTGTCGAATTCCCATTTTTGGTCATATAGGTGTGTTTTAAAGCTTTGTGTTAAAACAAGCTCATAAAAAGGAAGTGCATGTGGTACACGTACTCCGGTATTGTTTTTGGTTATTGTTGTCACTCCAAGAGAATCGAACCAATGCCCTTACATGTACAATCTAGGTTTGTACTTTGCCATCAGGGAAAACTTAATTTGTCCAAAGTTAAACATATCGTGTAGTAACCCCATCATAAATTCATAATAACCAAAAAAAAATGGCAAACATGGAATTTGAAGTTCAAAAAGTGGTTATTTTTGAAAATATACATAGTGAGAAAGGCTAGAACTGGTGAAAAAAAAAAAAAAAAAACAAACAAACTAAAGGACATCTCGCAGCAACATATAGGTTGTATTTTTCTTCAAACTTTGGTGATTTTTTTTCATACTTCAAAATATTCAATTCAGTTTCTGCCTACGAGCGTATTAGAACCATGATCTTGTGTCGTGAAAGAGTACAGATACTAGTAATGTTAAATTTATAAAAGAGAATTTTTTTCCTAGCGTAGAAATGTCTTGAAGTTGCACTAGTAAGGATGTAACCATTTCCTTCATTGATATAGATACCACTCATGTTTAAAGAAAAAAAAAAAACATTGAAGATGTGAGAAATGGAAGTTGAAATGAAGGATTTATTAAGTGTTGGACAAACTAATTTATTTGCAGTAACTAAATTGGAGACACATACTACTGTATATATGTATTTGGAAGAACTTGTAAGGAGACTAGTGATTAACCAAACTGCGTTCTCACAATCAAACACACTTGTGCCCATTTATTTGGATGAACTAGAAAATATAACATTTTCTTTCACTTTCAAATTATTTAAGTTTGAAAGTGGGTTTAAGTGAAAAGATAGGTTTTTGTTTGAGTGTAGTAATTTAAGATGAAGAGTTAGAATACATGGTAAAACATAAAGTTACCTAGAGTGACAAATTAATGGAGTTTTAGAGTTCTTAAGATATCACTCTTGAGCACTACACTAAAAAAACTGGTTACATAGAAAATATATAAAATTATTTGTTTGACTCATTCTAACACCTTCTTTAATATTGTCTAATTTATTATTGCAAACTACTACTTGTGTATTGAATTCAATACACTAAAAAATTATTGACAAAGTAAACTACCTAAAAGTTGGAAGATGTAGTCAATAATACATTCAACACTCCCTTTAATTTTGACTTCATCTTCATTACAATTTTCAACATAGGCAATTCCTAAGTGTTGTATTTGGAATGCAAAACTTGTTTTTTTCAAATGGTTGTAAAATGACAACTGATTAATTTATTGGAACTGCAAAATTGAAGATTTGCTTCACAATTTTTGACTAGCTCTTGATAAAGTGAACACATGTGTCAATGTGATTACTTTTGTGGTGAAACACATGATTTGGAAAGTGCAAAATCTGAGTTATTATCATAGAAAAAGGGACTTGGTTCCTTCTTCATCTTAGGCCCAAGGTAACATATCAATATCCTTAACCAAACTTCTTGGAAACTTGCTCATGCTACAACTATATACTTTGATTTTGGTGATGAAGTAGATACAATGAGCTGCTCGTTGGATTCCCATGAAATTAGTCTTGTACCTAGGTGAAATTCATATCATGAGGTGCTCTTTCTTCCATCAATACTTTCTACAAAATCACTATATGTGTGACCAACAAGATGATTTCATTTGGAATCAGTGTAAATAAAAAAAAAAAAAAAAAAAAAAAAAAAAAAACCACGCAACCCATGATCTAGAAATGGCAGAAATTGTTTATGCACTAAATATTTGGGGACACTACCTTCTAGGAAGGAAGTTTTATCTTAGTATTGACCATTGTGGGCTACAACATATATTTACTCAAGACCACTTAAATGCAAGACAAAGACAATGGTCTGAGCTAATTAGTGAATATGATTTTGATACCACTTACATAAAAAGAATGGTAAATAGGGTGATTGATGTTTTAAGTAGGAGGCCTCGGATATTTTCAGTGATTCCCTTAAAAGAAAAAGTTGAGGGAGAAACTACTTGACTTACAATTGAAAGACACCTGATACTAGAAGGTTAGGAAAAGTTAGAGAGAGGATGAAATGATGGTCCCAAAATATGAAGAATACTCCCTTGATAATGATGGGCTACTATGATTTTGGGGAAGGAAATATGTACCATCAAATGAAGATATACGCCAGTTAATCTTGAATGAAGCACATCACACAGTATACATGGCCCACACTAGTGTTAATAAAATGAGTGCGGACCTAAAACCACTTTTCTTTTGGAAAGGGATGAAGAAGGACATCATAAACTTGGTAGCAAGATGCTTAGAGTGTCAACGAGTAAAAGTTGAACACAGACATCCAGCAGGGTTATTACAATCCCATGAGATACCAAAATGTAAATGGGAAGTTATATCAATGGACTTCATTGTGGGACTAACAATGACCTCAATAAGACATGATTCCATATTTGTAGTGGTGGACATGTTGACCAAGACTGCCCAATTCATACTAGTTAAGACTACGTATATGGCACCAGAAATAGCCAAAGTTTTTATTGATGAGCTTATGAGATTGCATGGAGTGCCTTGGAAGATCATATCGGATAGGGGACAATTGTTTACAAGAATGTTTTGGAACATTTTCCAAGAAGCCTTGGGAACCCAGTTGAACTTCAGCACTACTTATCACCTTGATACAGATGGGCAAACAGAGAGGACTAATCAAATCCTTGAGGACATGCTTTGAATGTATGTGATGGACCAACAAAAGAGATGGGAGGAGTTTCTACCCCTCGTAGAATTTACTTACAATAATAGTTATCAAAATTCCATCAAGATGGAGCCATTTGAGTTCTTAAATGGAAGACCTCGTAGAACACCTCTCAGTTGGGACCGGCTAGAGGACCGAGTATTAAAAGGACTAGAAGTGGTGCAAGGGATGGACAAACAAATGACTACGATTAGGGGAAGGCTAAAAGAAGCACAATATCCATAAAAGAGCTATGTTGATGCTCATCGGATAGACCAAAGTTATGAAGTGGGAGATAGGGTGTTCCTAAGAGTTTCGGTCAAGGGAACAGTAATGGTCGAACTAGTTTTCATACTAGACCAGTGAAATTTGTAGATTAGATGATGGTTAGTGAACGAAGTTAAGGTCCAGTGGGACAATTATAGTCCCAATTCAGCTACTTGGGAGGACACTGAGGAAATGCAACACCGTTTTCCTTACCTATTCCAAGTACTTCGAGACGAAGTCTATTATTAAGAGCGGGTGTATGTAGTGCCTGCTCTAGTTGACTGACAGTGATATGACACTAACATTTATTTAGCCCTAAGGCCCACACATTATTCTTTGAGGACCTCGGGTTGAGGATCCGGGCACATGATGCTATTATTATTAGTGATTGAGATATTCATGGTTGTGATGTTTATGTATGTTCTCCATTGATATTATGATGGAGATAGCATGAATGGTTATGTATGTTATCTATCCGTACTATGATGATTGTAACATTAAATGGTTAAGTTTGGTCTTTATTGAATTTATGATGATGATGGCAGTAAAGGATATGTATGCTCTCTACTAAAATCATGATGATGATAAATTTGATAAGTAAGTATATTTCTATTGATGTTATGATGTTGATAGCTATGATGGATGTGTCCCCTATGTTACCTACTTTCATTAGTTCGGGCTTAATATGAACAATGATGTGAATGACTAGGTGTTGTTAATGATGCTATTATGACAATGACTAACACTGAGAAACCTTGTAACTGATGATTATTGAGTATGGCAGGAAACCACCAGAGGCACTTGCATATGACGAGTGGACGACAACTGGTTTGATGAAAAAAATTATATTATTTTATCTTTGAAATTCAAAGTCAATTTTGAAACCTTATATATATGTTTATCTATATTCTAATGAGATGTTAGTGGTTGTAGGCACAGATTAGTTGCTTGGCCGAATGAATCACATATGGGTGATGGGATTGCGCAAGTGGATGGAACTACATGGGAGGGGTGGGACAGTGTCCCTAATCTCACCCACGAGCACTCCCGCCATAACTTGGGCTGGAAATGTTGAAACACCTTCACCTTGAAGATCACGATGTTGTGAAGGTAAGTCCTAAAGCTGGTTCTCTCATGAGGATTTTACCGGGGGGCGCGCATCAAGGTGGACTCCTTGATCCTAGACACCATTAGTCTCACTATAGCAGGCAACATAAGAGATGATAGTGGTCTATGATGTTGTACCTATAATTTCCCCTCATATTCACTGAATGATTGAAGGGCAAGTGGTGTGGCACCCTTGGAACTTCAAGGGAATTTCTTGAAGGGCATGACCAACTTGGCACCCTTGGCATCACAAAAAAACTATTAGGAATGGCACCCTTGGAACTTCAAGGGAAGTTATTGAAGGGCACGACCAAACTTGACACCCTTGGAATCATTAAAAATAAATAAATTAATAAATATAATCAAGAAATGAAAACTAGGTAAATTTACATCAAGGGTAAATGATGTTAGAAACTAAGGTAATTAAATCAAAATAAAACTTGGGTTAAGAGGATCATCGGAAGAAATAAAATCAGTTACCTTAAAATCTCTACCATTCCCATGCTGGAAAATAGTAGGTAGATTATGTAGTTTAATTAGATAAAAGGGGGAAGAGGGACATAATTGTAAGGGTAAAAATTAATCCTAAAATATTTAAACCTAATTAAGAGAAGAGGATGGTGAACTAAAATAAGATTAATAAATTAAATTTTAGAGAAATGTAGAGAACCTCCATGTGGCAACAACCAACATAAGAATATCCAAGAGATAACTTGAGTTAAATTAGGGAGTAGATAGGGGATCAAACCTTGACTCAATAATTGACTTTAGCAATGAACACAAATTAAGGAGTAAAAAGGGAGATCAAGAAGCAACTGGGAGAAGAAATAGGAATCTTGTTGAGGTGAGGAAAATATTAGTCTTAAATTAAAATTTAAGTAAATAATTTTGGAGACCCTTGATGAGAGAGTTTTGGGGTCCAGGTTTGAACAATCTATTCACCTTTTTCCTACATTAATTTATCAATCGAGGTGTGTATCATCTCAAGGAAACACACAAGATATATGCAAGGGTATGAGTACAATTTGTTCCAACCAAGGGTTCACGATTAAGATTCAAAACATAGTTGTAAACTGAACCAAATACAAAACTCCAGAAAATCAATTACAAATATTAATGAACTGTAACAACAAGCATAAATAACAAATAACACACACAAAAAGACACAACACCTGATCAGAAGAGCAGGCCCAATTCTCTTATTAGGGCTGCGTTACTTACAGTGAAGAATGGAACAACAAAAGAGATGATATTTTATTAATATGAAAAGGGTTATTAAGATATTGATGGGGTGCCCCCCAATTACAAGAATAACTTGTCTTTTATACACAGCGAGGGAGAACAACATCTTTCCCCAAAACTTGGTAACTATATACCCAGAAACGTACATTAATTTGGAATGGCACCAACACTAGATAGACAAGATTAGTGAAAGACCCAAGAATGGTTCAGGGATCTGCGACTCCAGCTGCACAGCCTCCTTATGGCTGGTCGTTGCAATGAGTTGCGGATCTGCTGCGGGATGTTGAAGCATTGGTTCCTGTTCTCCAAAAGCTACGGTCAAACATACATTTTAGTGCTGCAAATAGGCAAACCTCGTGACTTTACTTCATTAATAAAATATTCCAATAGACAGAAAAAGGGGGTAGTTACCTTGCAAATCTAACATAGTAAACTAGGTAAATAAGTGCAAAGAGGTCAAAAAGGGTGATGGAAATGCAACAGAAAGATAACCCAATTTGGTACCCAACATCTCCCCCCAACTAGCCTTTTGTATGCCCTCATGCAGTTCGCCACCTCCACAGGTTTGTGTTTCACAGACTGTTGGCCTCCTAGAGCAGGCCAAGATCATACTCTTCGGCCATCTCTGTCCCTGGAACTTTAAAACCATCTGAGAGGAGAACTTCCTTCCACCAATCTCCTAGAACATTATATGCTGGGGTGTAATCTTCTACTGGCAACCAAATAGTGGGGAACTGAAACTGGATCCCCATCCACAGAACCCCGCATGTTCAGACACATGCCACATACCTAGGCACTCTGGGGAGCACTCGTGCAAAATTTGGTGCCCCAAAAGGTTCCCTATTCCAGACAGCTGTAGGTGACATCATCCACCTTTTCTGACAGCAAACAAGGACCTCATATTGAAATGTGACCAATTTCCTGACACAAAGATCAAGGCACCAATTATGTGTCCTCAACATTCTTTCTATGTTCCCCTTGATTCCAAAAAAGGTCTTGTGTTTAGTAAACATGGTGATTGACCTTTCATGTTCTCCTCTTACTATAAATGGCTTTGTGACCTATTTGGACTCAAATGTGTTAAAGGCCTTCGACCAGCTGATCTGATTAAAAGTATAAGAGGTGAGGGCCCTTAAATAAATGTCCCCCACATATGGGACCATGTTAAACTCTCTATCCATGCATAGTAGAAACCCATGCAGGTAAAACTCACACATCAAATTTTGAGTTGGCACGTCATGGCTCCTCATTATACGAAGGAATTGTACACCATTCTCTATTTCATGACTAATTTCAATCTTAATTCTCTCCATGCAGAATAAAAGAAAATGTTCATGCGAACATAGAGAATAACAAGAAGCAAGGGGACGACATTACATCACCTCTTGCACCAAGTTAAACATCTGCTCCTTATCATTCTTCAGCTCTGCCACTTGCTTTTCTATCTGCTCCATCTTGAGCTGCTACTTTGCATGCCTTAATCTCATGACATCTATGTGCTCCACATATTCAAAAATGGTTGTGGAGGCTCGTTCCTGAGTCCTTCTGACCTCATTTTGATACCGAGTTGCAGTAGATTTCCAAGTCTACACTTCAGCCATTAAGGCATACTCATGGTCTTCGAACAATTGCTCGATCGGGTCTGTTTGAGTGGCAGCAGAAGTCGTGTCTATCTGATCCACATGAGTCCCTGCTTCTACCCCTATGGCCTTGGACTTTTTGGCTTGCCTTTTGTATTTCTTCATCCGCGTTTGCATTTTGTGTACCTACTTCCTTAGTTTCTTGACCTCCATCTTAAGCCACATTTTCTCTTTAAATTGCAGCTGGTATTTTTGCTTGACAGAGAGTCTTTGTTGTTCACACAACTCTACCCATTACTGCTTAACCAAAAATTCCTCAATTTCAGTAGCTGGAGGAAAATCCCCTGGGACAACTTCTGCCATGTCGAATGTTGAGTTTCCCTCTACTGCTCTTTCTTCTTCGATTAATTCTTTCTTCACAACTTTTTCACTTGCCTTTTCCACTAGCTCATTCATTGGGACCGCTTCGCTTGGTCCCTCCTATTCTCCAATGGCTAATTCCCCTTGTTGTGTGCTCACCGTGACCGGTGGTGCCCTTGTCAGATGCTCTCATATTAATGCATCTGCTGGAACCCTTTCTAGTTCCCCTACCTCTGGAACCTCTGTCTCTTCTCTCCTTTTAGGCCCTGAAGTGCCTGTCACCTGAGAAGTATCCACCCCACATGGTTGTGGTCTTTGTGCCTGTTATCGAGAATAGTGTCCACTAGGATGCTACTATTCCCACTAAGACTGGTAGCTATCTTAGAAACAAACAAGTAAAGTCTACTTTCGTTTTCCTTTATGAAAATAGACAAGAGGGGAACCAAGGAGACCAACCTTAGTCTTGTGCTTGATTTCATCTCCTTCCTGATAAAGCTTTGTCGCTTCTTCTTCGTCTGCCCAGCTTCAAAGAGCACCTATGGAATCACAGCAACATACTACTATCGAAGAACAAAGATCTATATTCATAAATAACACAGGACCAGACGTGCGTTAACCATATAAATGCATATATAAACAAGTACACAAGAATATGGAGGAAAACTTGAATAGCTTTATTAAGATGAAAAGTAGCAAGAGGATTACGACCATATGTTCTGACCCAGCATCATCCTCCAGCTAGAAAGCACTTCTTCACCTCAAGTAAAGCTTAGATCACCCAACAGTATGAATGTACACCAGAAAACCAACAACACTTCTCTATAAGATACAAAATTCCAGCCCCTGGATCTCTGTGATGAGGGATCCATATGAGATGATTATAGGGAGGTGAGTCATCTTCTGGGATCTTGATTAGTGTCCTCTTTTTGATAGTTCCTGCTTCCACTTGGAGAATGATGATCTCTTACTCATCGCTGGTTGAAAGTAGAGAGGCAAGTGTCAGAGGGGAAGCTTCTGGGAGATTCCATGATCATCCACCTCGCATTTTGTCCCTGCCATTTGTCCATTCCCGACCATCACACCCCACAGAGGAGAAATTCAGTATGCATCGCACCTTGTACACTAGGAAGGTGATATGCATCGCACCCTCTGCACTGGGTTTT
>APFE031520925.1:67446-94500 GCA_000404065.3 Pinus taeda
TGAAAATTGCTTTTCGACACTTTAAAAACTATTAATTCAAATCATATGCAATAGTAACTGTATAATTGACTATCAAGAGCAATGGGATTCTCTTCTAAAAATGAAAACGATAGCTACGACACTTTCAGATCCAGAAACGACAGTTCGACTATGCTACTTTTTTGCAAAAGAGAACTGAAAATGGCGCACAATACATAAAAGCACTTACAGTTCTTTGCACTATGGAGGCAGAATAATGTAAGAGAAGGGGGTTTCACAAAGATACACTGACTACAGACAGCAAAACTTCTGAATAGGACTGAAAACAGTGCGGAAAAACCAAAGGTTGAAGGTAAAGTTAACCTTCCCTGACCATCGCACCTATCACACTGTGAATTCAGTATGTAGCGCACCTACTGCACTCAGGAAGTGCGATGCACATAGTCTGGCTTGAAGGCACGGTGCGATGGTACCTGTGCAAGAGTTTAAACAAGTTTTTACTCACAATTTGCAATTCAGTTCAGGGATTTAGGCTGAGTAAGTAATGTTCAGTATATGTAAAACACAGGGGTGATCTAAAAAGGTTACTAGAGCCACCACCTAGGGAAATTAGACTGTTTGCAGATCGATTGTTTAATTCATAAACAAAACCTGGAGATAGAATGAAGTAGCATTGATCTACTTTGCATTTGTATAACAAATGCAGTTCGAAGGCTAGCTGGCTTGGCTTTAGGCTCCGTCTGTAAGTTTATAAAATAAACAAAGATAGATAGGCTAACAAACAATCTAGCCGCTCCCCAGTGGAGCTGCCATTTTGTTACCAAGAATAGTGTCCACTCGGATGCTGCTATTCCCACTAAGACTGGTAGCTATCTTAGAAACAAACAAGTAAAGTCTAATTTCGTTTTCCTTTATGAAAATAGACAAGAGGGGAACCAAGGATATCAACCTTAGTCTTGCGCTTGATTTCCTCTCCTTCCTGATAGAGCTTTGCTGCTTCTTCTTCCTCTACCCAGCTTCAAAGAGCACATGTGGAATCATAGGAACATACTACTATCGAAGAACAAAGATCTATATTCATAAATAAAACAGGACCAGATGTTCGTTAACCATATAAATGCATATATAAACAAGTACACAAGAATATGGAGGAAAACTTGAATAGCTTTATTAAGATGAAAAGTAGCAAGAGGATTACAACCATATGTTCTGACCCAGCATCATCCTCCAGCTAGAAAGCCCTTCTCACCTCAAGTAAAGCTTAGATCACCCAACACTATGAATGTACACTAGAAAACCAACAACACTTCTCTATAAGATACAAAATTCCAGCCCCTAGATATCTGTGATGAGGGATCCATATATAGATGATTATAGGGAGGTGAGTCATCTTCTGGGGTCTTGATTAGTGTCCTCTCTCTGATAGTTCCTTCTTCCACTTGGAGAATGATGATCTCTTAATCATCCCTGGTCGAAAATAAAGAGGAAAGTGTCAGAGGGGAAGCTTATGGAAGATTCCATGATCTTCCACCTCGCATTTTGTCCCTGCCATTTATCCATTCCCGACCATCACACCCCATAGAGGAGCAATTCAGTATGCATCGCACCTTGTACACTGGGAAGGTGATATGCATCACACCCTCTGCACTAGGTTTTTAGTATGGTCTGGTTTTGACCATTTATGAGCAGCTTTTAGTGGAGAACTTCTGGGAGATGATGTAATCAGCTGACCTTGTTCGTTTAGGTAGTGAAGCACCACTTTTAGGGACTTAGGAGCCCTCAGTTTATGGAAATTTATGATTGGGGTTGAAGTGCCCAAAAATGTGTATAACAGTGCCAAATTTAAAGCAATAGGAATGGCGAGATCTTCTTCTGTGCACCGAGGGGAACGAGTTACCCTTGCTCCCATTGGGATAGAGGAGAAAAAGGAAAACTGGCAGGGATATTTAACATTTGGCCCTGAGGTTGATGCTAGTTCTTATGGAACAACGCCAGCCTCATGCCCTGGTTCTTCCTCTTCCATCGGTTCTATGGTCGGGGTGGTCACGACCTCTTCTTCATTCGGGTTATCCTCCTCCATTAGCTCCACATGGAAGGAGGTCTTTATGGGGTATCCTCAGTCGCAATATCGACCAATTCACCTGTCCTTGCTTTTTGTGGTATTGTCTCTGTTTTTTTCATGCTATCTATTTTCTCTACTAGTTCCATAGTTGAGGCTGGTTCTTGTGGGTTAGCCTCAGCCGTGTACTAGTGGGCCTTTCTGTGTCGACTCTTGCATCTTCCATTGGTTCCGTGGTTTCAGCTTGCTCTTGGAGAGAAATCTCTTCTTCAAATTCTTTATCTTCCATCTCCATATCTTCTGGCTCCTCCTAGTCAACATAATCATCTTCTCATGCATTTCCTTCCTCCATGGCTTCTAGTTCATCTTCCCTAGTGGCCAGGACGATTGCAATCTCTTCCTCTGTGGAATCCTGAAATAGTTCCCACAGGATCGGGATTCATCTGATGGCATTCATCACCAATAGTTGGACCATCCCATGGTGAGTGATGGCCGCCAACACCTGTCACGACCCTTGAGCCAAATGTGCCATCAGATGAAGAATTCTCAGTATGAAATAAGGAATATTCAGTGAAAAAGCCTCAGCTTGGGGAAATCAGAGGTGGGCTAATATTCGGAGATGATATTTGAATATGGTGGAGTATCTCCCCTCACTAGTTATATATTTTATGACAAACTCTGCTACTCCTCCGCATGGATGTGGTAGCAAGTTTCGGTCATATCCCTGACCCTTCAGCACGATGCTTTCTCCTGCCTACAAGAAGGCTTCGAGAAACTCTGGAAGGGAAGTCCTTCTTGAAAAACATCGCTATCCATTTTGAGGGAGCCCTCTAACTTATGCAATGGCTTCCTCCGTCACAGGGATTTCTATCCCGCAGACCCAAGAGCTTTCTTCTCCCAGGTTGAGTGTAAATTCTATCGTAATTTAGTCATTTGACCCCCCCAACCTTTCAAAGTAGACATTCCATCCTACATTTTTAAAGACCTACCATACCTCCTGATTTTTCCGAACTCTCGTTGTATCTTCTGGCTCATGCTTCACAGACCGTCCACCCATCGCTGAAGAGGCAGGATTAGTACAATGAATACAGTTAGCTGGTAGCGGAGAAAGACAGGGACCCAAACCATTGGCAACTATAATAACATCATGGTCACTTTGGGGAAACAGATGAAAACAATACTGGTACGTTTGGGAATGATGGAGGGTTATGGCGATACTGTTGGATATTTCAGTGGTTTAATGCAGCGTGTTGGTGAGGTGATTGGTTATGACTCTTTGCATACAAATACGCATTCCAATGCGTCAAGGTAGTGATTACGGAGTACCATAATTATTAGATTTAGCTTGGTATGAATCATGTATCATGAATTCATTTTCGTGGTACACCATCATTTCTTATGAAGGTTCTGCCCCAACTTAATTATGGCCATTCGCGGCACGTATTAACGTATTTTTGGAATACTTTAATTAAATATATAAAAGTCATCGGAGACATACCTGGGGACCTACCATGCGGTGGAGTAACAACAAAATGTTTGACGGAGTAACAAAAACATGTCTGACAGAGTAACAGCAGTTACGGATTAACAACAGTTATGGAGAAATGGCACCGACGGAGTAACAGTAGTTACAGATTAACAACACTGACAGAGTAACAGCAGTTGCAGAGTAACAATAGTTGTGGAGTAACAGCACCAGTGGAGTAACAACAATTACAGAGTAACAGCACCAGGGAAGTAACAACACTTAGTGGAATAACAACACTAGTGGAGTAACAACACTTAGTGGAGTAATAGCACTAGTGGAGTAATAACAACAGTTTAATAGCAGCACTGGTGCAGTAACAACACTGAGTGTTACATTTCTCCTGGCCATATTCTTTTGTTATTCCTGCAAAATACAAACAAGTAAGTAATAACAGTATATAGATATATATCTATATATATATGTGTGTGTGTGTGTGTGTGTGTGTGTGTATGTATGTTCGTTAGTTTGTTAGTTTGTTGTTTTCTTCTTCTTCTTCTTTTTTTTAAGAGCAGAGTGAGAGTGTCCTTTATTCCAACAACCATTAAATCAGAGGAATCAGAAAGGTGTTTGACAAAGGCATCTTTAGATGTTGGACGGTCACATGGGGCAAGATACATACCAAATTGGAGGAGAGGAGTGACAGAGTTAGGTACCGGACAAATTGAAATCCTGAATACGGTGAATCTTGTCCTCCAATGTAATACTCATCTTCCAAACTTCGATATGAGAAGCTAGGCCTTTTTTTGATAGAGAATCAGCAACTTTGTTTTTTTTCTCTATCAATATGGTTGATTGAATAGTCCTTTCGGTAATTCCTTATTGATTCTATTCTTTTCAACCATCCCAAAAGGTTGAGGTTATTTATGATGTGTATAGACCGAACATGGTCGATAATAACCATTGAATCCCTGAATATTTGCAGATCTTAGATATTAATATAGTCACAGAAGGTGAGAAGACCTACCAGTGCCATAACCTCAGCTTTGTTATTCGATCCTTTACCTCCATTCCAAAAAATTTCAATGTGCTAACCCTCCGTAGAGATAATATAGACTCCACACGCACAACAACCATTTTGGGCTGCCACATCAAAATAGGCCCATGGGACGCCCGAGGGATCCGGAGAGATTTCTTTCTTTCCATCCATTCTCATAATATTTTTGGAGAAAAGTCAAGCATTGAACTGAGAGAGAATGGATTCATAGACAGAAACATAATTTTCCATCTTGGAATGAAATATGGCCCTATTCTGCCATTTCCGTATGGCCCATAAGGACAGCGAGGGAATAGGTCTACAGTCTTTTTTCATATTACTCCATGATTCGAAAGCATCCATGATGGAGGGGAAAGAAATCCTACTGAAGCCGAAATGGAAAACCAAATTTTGCCATATCCTTTTTGATTGAGGACAAAGAAGAAATATATGAAGGTTTCTTTATTCGTTTGACTTGCACAATGGACAAATGGTAGGCCCATTCCATTTCCTTTTTTGGATATTATCCCATGTTAGGTTCTTGTTGTGGAAGACAAGCCATGCAAAAATTATGATCTTGAGAGGGAAACCTGTTTTCCAGAAGGAGGAAGGAAGATGTTATTTAGTTGATTATGGCCCGCGAGATGGAGCCGAAGATAGATATCCTTAACATATACAGTCGATCTTCCCCCATATCCCTTCCATATTAGCTTGTCCTCTACCTCTGTTCAA
The DNA here is from genome assembly GCA_000404065.3 of Pinus taeda. Lineage (NCBI taxonomy): Eukaryota > Viridiplantae > Streptophyta > Pinopsida > Pinales > Pinaceae > Pinus > Pinus taeda. The sequence continues at coordinate 72,718 of APFE031520925.1, forward strand.
AAAATACCTCTGTTCCTCATAGCTCTAGTGATTTGATTCCATTGGAGAGCCATCTCATCCTTAATATCTAGCTCCAATGCCGACTTCCATATAGGGACAGATCCCACCTATCCTAGAATAGCCTTGTCCCAAAAAAAGATCCCTCTTTGCTGCAAGGCCCAAAGTAACTGTTGTGAAATGGATATTTCCATATCACCTCCCACAATGGTATCTAATCCAATAATGATCTTTTTCCCTGACTTGAAACTCCATATCAGATTTTGGAGGAAAAAATGCTCGATTTTTTGAAAACTTCTCTAAATTGTAGAACCCTGAGTGGATATGAAAGTGCCTTTCCTATACCAGAAAGTTATGTCTCTGTTATCCATATACTTAGATTTGATGGCCTTACTCTGAATAGAATCTCCTAATACATCGTTCCATAGGGATTTACAAAGAAGGGCCTTGCGAAACAGGTTTAGGTCCATAATGCCCTAGCCCCCCATATTTTTTGGACGAGACAATATTGAGAGCTTTGAAAGGTGGAATTTTTATTTCTCTTTGTTCCCACCCCAGATAAAATTAGCAGTCAAACTTTTAAGTTTATTGATAATGATTGTAGTAATGAAGAAAATATGAGCCCAGTAAAACATTAATTGTACCAGAACTGCTTGGGTTAAAATCATTCTCCCAGCGAGAGACAGACATTTGAATTCCCATCTGGCTATTCTTCTAAAACATCTATCATGAATCCACATCCAATTAGCAAGGGAGTAGCCCATAGGTTTTAGATGATAACCTAGGTATTTTAGACCCTCATTGAGAGGTATAGCTTTTATATTGAAGAGCTGGGAGAGGAAAGAAATGAGATCACCGTGAACATTCTCCAAATGGAAGGACAATTTGTCATCATTAATACATATCCTCGTAGCCTTTTGGAACTTTCCCAAAATTTCATGCAAACAAGTCCATGAGACTTTACAAAGCATCACCGATAGAAGGATGTCATCAACAAACAAATTATGAGATATGGAAATGCCCTGGCCGATAGCCAAAGGTCTACATCTCTTTTCATGAACTTTCCTTTTAATGTGAAGACTCAAGGAGTCCATGACCAGGATAAAAAGTAGGTGGGACAAAGAACACCCCTGCCACAAGCCTCTAGTAGTAGAGAAAAATGAGGTAGGGAAACCATTTATGAGAACCACATAGTTAACATCTATGACACAGGCCATAATCCACTTGGAACATTTTCCATTTAGGCTGATTTTGGAAAGGAGAAAACGAAGAAATCCCTAGTCAATACAATTGTATTCTTTTTTGAGGTCTATTTTTAATAATGCAGCATCAATCTTCCTGGCATGCATAGAATGGAGGCATTCCTGGGTGAGTGCAACAACCTCCAAAATGTTCCAATTCTTAAGGAAACCATGTTGTTCAAGGGTCAAATGAATAGATAAAATATTTCTCATCCTAACAACAATGATTTTGGATATTATCTTATAAAGAATGTTACACAGGGAGATGGGCCTGAAGTCTGTGAATGATAGGGAGCTCTTCGTTTTAGGGATTAAAGCAATGAATGTGGAGGAAACCATGCGGCTAATAGAACCATTAATTGTAGAATCCTCAACCATTCTCATAAGGTCAGACTTGAACAGTTCAGAAAAGTGAATGAAGAAATCTATAGTCCACCCATCTGGACCAGGACATTTGTCATTTTTGAAATATTTCATGGTTGAAACAATTTCTTCCTCGGATACCCCAGAGTAAAGAAGATCATTCTAATTCTCATCAAACATGGTTGGATATGGCTCGATACCCCATATGATGTCATCAATATCACTGCCCCCATTCCTGTTGTATGCCTTCTGAAAGTATTTAACTGCTTCCTTAGAGTTCTCTTCCTGTGACATGAGAGAAATTCCGTCCTCATTTTTTATCTCCCAAATTGAATTTTCTTCCCTTCGTTTATTTGCAAATCTATGGAAGAATTTATTATTTTTGTCACCCTCTTGGAGCCATATGGCTCTACTCTTTAATCTCCAAGAATCCTCTTCGATTGCAATATTTTTTTGCTTTTTTTTTCTCCAGATTCAATATTTGAGCATGCATTTCTAGAGACATACAGGGGGCATTGAAGTAGACTGATAATTTTTCCAGATTTTTGTTTATCTCCTTCAGAGCATTCCTATTGGATCTCGACTTTTCACGCTGTTGTTATAGTCATATTTGGGCACTGCAACCCCAATCACATATGTCGATAAACCAAGGGCTCTTAAACCCCTAAAAGTGTTGTTTCACACCCTAAAAGATCAAGGTCAATTGATTACATCATTTCCCAGAAGTTCTCCCTAAAAACCCACTCAGAATTGGTCAAAACTGGACCATATAGACTAATCCATGCTAGGGGTGCGATGCATACTGGCTGTTACACTGGCCAGGTACAATGCATACTGAAAGAGCCTTCTGTGGGGTGTGATGGGCGAGAGTAGACAAATGGCAAAGATAGTTTGCTAAGTGGAAACCCAGAGAATCTTCTAGAAACTTCTCATGTGACACTTGCCTCTCTGAATTCACCCAGGGATGAGTAAGAGATCATGAAATCTCCAAGTGGAACCAAGAACTATTAGTGAAATGACACTAATAAAAAGCCCAGAAGCCGACTCACCCCTCTACAAATATCTATAAATGGATCCCTCATCTTAGAGATCTAAAGGCTAGAATTTTGTAGTTTGTAAGGAAGTGTTGTTGGTTTCTTTGTGAGAAGAAACATTGTATTGTTGGGTGATCTTGCTTTTCATAAGGTGAACAGGGTTTTAATGTTGGGAAGATGATGCTGGATTAGACACTTGGGTTGTAATCCTCTCTTCTATTTTTATTATCAATTAAGTTCTTTGAGTTTTCCCCCATATAATCGTGTATTTATAAATTGTGTTATTTGTGGATGCAATTATATGGTTAATGTATTTCTGATTCTGCATTGTTTATGATATCATAGATCTCAATGCTTTTATGGTGTGTTGTTTTTTTTCCTCTACAGATATTCTCTAAAGCAGGACAAGTAGGAGAAGAGTGGCAAGTTCTATCAGGGGAGAGAGGAAACGAGCAAGGAGCCAAACAGAAGATATAGGTTGGTCCTCTTTGCTTCTCTCTTATCTATCATACATAAAGGAAATCTTGGAGTGCTTTGAATTGTTTGTTTCTAAGATAGCTACCCATCTTAGTGGGACTAGAAGATCAAAAAGACACTGGTTTTCCCAGAAACAAAATGACGACTCCGCTGGGGAACAAATAGTTTGTTTGTTTGTTACTGTTGTTTTCTTTATAAACTACAGAGAAAGCCTGAAGCTAGCTAGCTAGCCTTCAAACTACTTTTGCTATGCAACTGCAAAGTAGATGAATGCCGCTTCAGTGAATCTTCGGGTTCGTTTATGAACTAAACATCTAACTTACAAACATCCTAAGTGCCCTTGTGGTAGCTCAATAACCTCATAACATCATACCCTTGTACGTTGTTTTTACTGTCTATCATAGCTCAAATTAAATCACTGAACTTAGCTACAAATTTTGAGCAAAAACCAAACTCAGTTTCGTTCCATGGCCCATCGCACTGTCTGTAACTGGCAGCCTATATGCATTGCACCTCCCATGTGTTGCAAGTGAGGTGCATCCCTGTTTCCCTTAAGGACAGGTGCGATGACTGAATGAGACTGTTCCCTTCTCTGGAATTTGGTTTTTTCTTCATTGTTTTCATCTCTATTCAGTAGTTTTGTTCCTTATGATCAGTATATCATTGTTGAAGCCTTCCTCCTTTACATTATTCAACCTCCATTGATTAGGAATTGTGAGTGTTCTTTTATGTATTTTTCATCATTTACAGTCCTCCTTTACAAAGAGTAGCTTCATCGAACTATCGTCTTTTGATTCGAAAGTGTCGCAATTGTCATTATGAGTTGAAAAGAAGAGTGTCGTAAAGTATTCCTCTTCTAGATAGTTGATTGTACTTTTTCCATTGTATTTGATTTGATTTGTCAATATTTGAAGTGTCAAAAGCAGTTTTCCATTTGAAATTGAAAGTGTCATCTTAGTCTTCCTTTCGTTTTGAAAAGAAATCGCTAAAGTGTCACTTTGAAGAAAAGTTTAGATCTGTACTTAGTTTTCTCTTTGGCATTCTCGCATTAAGGAAACGGAAAAACAAATACATGCATGTGCATTTGCATTTAGACTGCATGCGGAAAATGATTTAGGAAAAGTGCATTTAGTGTGTGCTCTCTACTCTCTGTTGAAAGAATCGTACTCTTCTTTCCTTAGTAGCTAGGATTTTTCATTGCTAAATGAAAACAAACGACTTTTTATCATTTTAGATTGCATATTTAGGAATTTTACATCTACATCACGCGATGAACCTTGAAAGGCAAACTTCTAGAAAACATCAACTCTAAAATAAACCTCAATGAACATAAAAATGCTTTGGAACCTAACGCACAACATCTAGAAGTCTAGGCTAGAGACGTATTCTAGTGTCGTAAAACCTGATAACTATCGTTTTCATCGAAGGTTGGGTGATTCCTCCTCTTTGATACAACAAGTGCCAGTACAGACTTGTGCTCCCTGTACTGTCGAGTATATATCGGGAGACCACAATAGGCTGATATCCTTTATCCTTAGGAATCCATGTCTACCGCCATATCGATCACAATACATTGAACACAACATTCGGGAAGATTGACTACCATACATAAAGTCCTTGGTGATTTCTCTTTAATTTACCACCAAGGTGTATATTGCAGTTTTACAATTGGTTTGGTAATCCATCTATCTAGATTTCCAGAGCAGTCACTTTCATTCATTTTCGACTCATTAAAAGAAAAGGTCCATCTGAGCACTTGTCACTTGAGGCTCATTAAAAATCGAAGGCGACTAGAGACATCTTTAGCTTTTTCTCAACTCTTACAAATTGAAAAAAGAAAAGTTGTGTCAAAGTGTCATTAAAATTTATTAAATTTAGAATAACATTTTCCCACTTTTAATTTTGAGTTGATCAAGTAGTTTGCAATCATGTAAGAAAGTCAATCAAAACCCCGTCGTTCATGGGGACTAGCGAGTCAACCATCTTTGACTCCAGAAATGAAACCATTCCGAGAAAAACAGTCTCATTTAACTGAGTCCACTCCTCTTGGTTTATTTGAAACCTATGTTTTAACATCATCAAAGATTACAGATACTCTGATCATTTCTAGTACATCTGCCTTTACAGAAGAAGTTCCACAGTTACAAGAAGACATTACAACTGATCCTAGTGTAATGGTAGACACTTCTATACGTAAAACTGCTCTAGCTAGAGCTGATCCAGAAACTAAAGTTCACTTACCTAAACATATAGAAGTTGAATTCCAGAATTCAGAAGGTGTCAGCCCCCCAGTATCTGTCATTGCAGAAGCTATACCTTCTTTGGCTCCAGAAATATTTTACGGACCTGATGGTCTACCTGTTCCACATGGACTGATTGATATAGAGGAGATAGTAGAGGATCTTCCATCCAGTACCCCACTACATTTTGGAACTAGGATCCACTTATATCTATCTACTCTTGAAGTTAGTTCTTTTAATCATCCTTCATCGCAAGTTCCTGTCGAATCACTAGGAAATCTCTTAGATAGACTAAACATGTCTAAACAACCATCGACATCTAAGATAGTGTCATCTAATACAACTATGGCAAAACTTCTTACTACCATTCCTACAATGTTTGCTGGTATACCATCTGTCCCGGCTAGTTATCAATCACTAGCGAGAGTCCACTCAGGGGTTGTTTTAACAACATGGTCTATTCCTATTTGTTCATCCAGAATCCCATCCAGTATTTCTTATGTTGAAACTCAGCAAATTTATACTACATACCAGTATCAATTTGGGCAGACTAGTTTTCAAAGACCGATATATCCTTTGAACACTGGACTGCCGCCATATGGAGAGCAGTATGCTTTTTCATTCTTCCCTCCTAGAGAGCAACCATATGAGAGTTCACAGCAAAATTCAGGTCAAACTGGAATTACATCCAATGGTTGGGTACCAATACTACTTCAACAACCAAGGGTTGTATATTCAATGCAACTAGTCCAACCTGTGTCGAACATTCCCACTACACCTGCTATTGTGACTGTGTTGCAAATACAAGCATTTCCTATTGTGTGTCAACCTCATGTCTCTCAGGGTGCAATACAACAGCCTCTTCTCTCTATGACCAATTGCAACCTCAGGGTAGTGTTTCCTTACCTCGAACGACTCAGGCTCAAATGGGTACTATCACTCTGCATCTTGGTCAATCTTCCAGTATTGGGCAACAACAAATGGTCCAACAACCATGGATGGTACAATATCAACAACCACAATTCCAGAAAACTTACCGAGGATCTGAGCAACAAGGCTTTGTAGGTAATGGACGACCATTTTTTCAAAGCAGTTATCAACAATCATACTATAATGGTTATGTCCAACAACCTTATCATAGTTTCCAGCATCAGATACATTATGCCGGTATGCAAAGACCTACTACTTGGGCGATCCCATCGTATCCTGGGTATGCTTCACCAAACCTGAATCGACAGTTGCCTTCTGTAGCAAATCTGGAATTACTAGACTTGAACCGATTGATGAATGATCCAATTGCATACACCCCTTGGTGGCCAGCGATCCCCCATAAACTTCCTTATGATATTCCTAAATTCAATGGAAATCCAGGTGAAAATCCATCGAATCACGTAATGACTTTTCATTTGTGTTTCTCATCAAACACCCTAAATGATGATTCAATTAGACTTCACCCTTTTCAGTGAACGCTAACTGGTCTGGCAGAAAAATGGTAAATTGAATTACCTAGAGCTTCATTTGACAACTTCAGTGCCCTTGCCACTACTTTTCTAACCCACATTCGGTTACCCATAAGGTATGAAACGGGGACAAAACCCCTTACCAAATTTAAGCAGACAATAACCACTCACATATGTGATCATATCCATGAGTGATGACATCGTCGTCGAAGGGTAAAGGTATATGTTCCTGATCAGCTTTTATCTGAGTGGTTTATTAAGTCCTTATTGCCTTCTATTATTGAGGACATGGTGAAGGGATAATTTGTCACTGAAGAGCAATTCATTGCTCATGCACAATATTTAGACTTAATCTATACTCAGTCTAGCATGCTCTACGACAAAATTCCTGACTCTCCTAGACCAGAATTTTCTGTTCCTTCCCCTCCTAAATCGAACAGGGACTCTCATGCCGGTGACAGCCTGATTGGTACCTCAAGCATGCAAACTGCAAAGGCTCCATTTCGTAAGGCCCTTGTACTTTCTAGTCAAAAATCAAATGACAAACCTCTTGCCTTAGAGATTAATGTCGTGTCATCTGACAAGGACAAGAATCCAAATCAACCAGGGGAAAAAAAAGGGAAAAATAATAAGAAGAAACAAGAAATTTAACTCCTGAAAAATCTTCTGAAAACCCTACTGGGTAAAAGAAACCTCGTGATCCATGTTACATTTGTAATGAAGACCATTTCATGAAAGATTTTCCACATCAAGCTGAGGTTACAAAACTGTTAAAAGCTTCAAGTACCTTAGCGGTGTTGACTGATCCATTTCCAAACCTAGAAACCAATCTGGTTGCCATCGATCATGCTTCCACATCCCAAGTCCTTATGCTATCCGTCTCAAAACAAAAAAAAATGATGCTTTGATATCAACAAGGAATAAATATTATGGGAATCCATAGTCGTCGAACAACAAGGCTATAGATCAACCTAGTAGTTTGATGACAACTTCGCTAGAAGTTGTTACACCCGCTATTCTTGAATTAACTATAAAGCCACCAAAGGGAGTCATACATAAGTCGACATTTAATACTCATGCCCGAGTAGAACAGAACTACAATATAGTGGAGGATCTGGCTCAATCGCCATCCACTATGTCGACACTCGAAGTACTGCAAAATTGCCCCTCCCAAAAGCAAGCTCTATTATCAGGAATAGGAGGGATTGATCCAACAGATTCCAATCTTGTGGCCTTTGACCATAAAAGATACGCAGCTCAGTTACCAGCTCAACTCACTTTCCTTATACAGATAAATCCCCCAGTAAAACTGTTCATCGAACAATCATCGATGAGGGGGCATCCACCTGTATTATGTCAATGAGTTGTTGGAAAAATCTAGCTTTGCCACCCTTGTCGAAATCATCAACAACATTAAAGGCATTTGATAGAAGAACATACACACCGTATGGGATTTTAAGTAACTTGCAAGTTGAACTGGGGGGCAAGACAATAGAAATTGAAGTCGAGGTCATTGATGGAAATCTTGACTACAATATATTACTAGTAAGGCCCTGGATTTATGCTATGGCCGCCGTTGTGTCAACATACTTTAGAAAGATTGTATTTCCCTTCCAAGGTGGAATTACAATCGTTGACCAAATGACCTTTTTCCCCAACAGTTCACAAGCTACTAGAAGCATTCCATTGATCCATGGAAGTTCTCAATCGCTTCAAAATATTAGAGTAGGTCTCCTAAAAGACCCTTCATTAATGTGTATTTTTTCCCTCCCACCTCCAAGTAATCTAGCGAAAGTGGCCATAGTGGAAACCTGTCATATGATATCTTCTACATCATCAAAGATTAAGAAGAACCCTAACCATTTTGATAGTGTAGATCATCACGAGGTTTTTCTCCCAAGTCCCATTGAATCTTTGTAGCAATCAATTTTCTGGGCCTGGGTGGCGAACCCAAATCAACACTCAGCGAGTGTTTGGATATATAGGTCTCTAGAGTATGGTACCCCTTTTGATCCTTGGTCTCGTATACATTCTACAGACGAAGGAATCATTCAGTCGATGATGATAGGAGAGATGCCATGGGGATATTACCACCATTGTTCCCACCTTCAAGATAATAATGAAGATTATTCAAGCGACCTTCATCATCCTTGAGTTTTTGATTTCCTATCAAATACTGTAAATATAGTGGACGAGACTCTGTTTCTGATATCGTCATGCGATCAGTGGTATGGAGATATACAGGTCTATCTCCAAACCCAAAATTTTAGGCCTAACACCTCTCACTCGGAACAACGGCATATTCGATACCAAGCAAAAGACTACATGATCGTCAGTGATACACTTTACTGTCGTGGTGTCGATATAGTTCTGCGAAGGTGCCTCACGCATGAGGAGGCTGAAAAAGTCCTGAATGACTAGCATTCAGGTGCATGTGGGGGGCATCTATATGGTTATGATACTGCAGAAAATATCTTACGAGCTGGTTACTTCTGGCCCACTATATTCAAAAATTACATAATTGCAGTCAGAAGTTGCATGCTTGCTAGATTTTTGATCGAAAAACCAGATTACCACCTGCAACGCTGCACCCAGTATTTGTTGTTGGGCCATTCGTTAAATGGGGCATAGATTTCATGACATGTAACCCCACCTCGACCAGGGGGCATGGGTATATTATAGTTGTTGTTGACTATTTTGCAAAATGGGCCAAGGTGATGCCTACATTAAACAATAGTGGCAAAACGACTGCTCTTTTCATTTTTTAATCATACAGTCTCTAGATTTGGTGTTCCATAGGCTATAGTCACAGATCATGGGTTGCATTTTCGCAATCATATGATGGTTGAATTGACTGCCAAATTAAGATTGTCCCATGATAGTTCTACTCCATATTATCTGCAAGCTAACGAACAAGTTGAGGCAATCAACAAAGTCCTTAAGCGCATGCTGCAGAGAATGATTAGATTCCACAAACAGAATTGGCATTTGATCCTGTACTCAGCTCTATGGGCATATAGGAATTCGGTGAGAAATGCGACTATGTTTACGCCGTTTCAGTTGGTGTATGGTCTGGAAGCTGTCTTACCAATCCAGTGTGAAATTTCATCCCTCAAGCTCACGTTTGATCTGCTTCCCGAAACTTCGAAAGAAGAGGCTTGTTTCTTGGAACTAATCCACCTGTATGAAACCCATCGTGATGCCATGCTAGCTATTGAAACACATAAGAAATGTGTCAAGGCGCAATTTGACAAAAATGTCAAGCCTCGTGTCTTCTTGGAAGGTGACCTAGTCTTGCTCTATGACCAAGACTCTGATAAATTGAGAGTGGGTAAGTTCAAACCATTATGGATGGTCCCCTATATTGTTAAGTGGGTATTGACAAAAGGAACCTACGAGTTGGTCGATTATGATAGAATTCCACTGTCGCAACCCCGAAACAGGATGTATCTTAAACATTACTATGCTTGATTAAGTGTAGTATGCTCTTTGTATATATGCTTTTGTTACATTTTTGTTTTCTTTTAGAGGTGTCATTTTGGTTAGGTAATCCATTTTGCATTTGTTGCAGATGTAAAACTTTTTGGAATCATTTGTTGGTTACGCCGGCGGAGCTAGTCGTAGCATGCGGAACCTATCTTCTACGCACTGGGCCATTTTTGCTCCAAATGGCGAGTTAGTGAGTTTCAAGGGAATATGTATTGGTTGATCAACGAATAACATCGCTGAGTATAGTGCGTTTATTGAGCTTCTCTCTGATGCCATTTCACATGGCATACACTGACTTATTGTCATGCTAGATTCGCAACTCGTTATTCTACAGCTTACTGGCGTTTATTCTGTTCGGAACCCAACGATTTATCCCATGTTCCTAAGAGTCAGGATTTTGGAAAGGTAGTTTGATTCCATTCAATATCAACATATTTCTAGAAACTTAAACACATTAACTGATTCATTAGCAAACTATGTGTTGGATAGACATTTGTAGTATTTGTAAAGAAAAGAATTTTACATTAACATTTGCATCATGATTGCATAACTTAACCAAGATAAAACTCCGAAAATAAAAAATATATAACTGTTTATAGTTTTTACAAATGTTTTGTGTCCAAGAAAAAATCATTCATATGACCAAGAAACTCAAAATGAATGCAAAAAAACATCCTAGACTAATGATGCTAGTGATAACATGTCATTGCATGTCCAATCATGCACAAAAGTTGGGTCCATCGACCCGGCACACCAGTGGTGTGGCACTATAACCTAAGGGGTAACTCATCGGTCCTGACATCCTGAATATCGAGAGTAAGGCCCTTGATCTGATCCTGTAGCACTTCCAGTGTCTCTGATACGTCCAGATCTCAAAGGACGGCCCCCCTATAGCCTCTCGTACTAGAGCGTTAGCTGCCGCCCGTGGGCATGCTGCTGGTCGCACTGGCCCAATATCTGCACACACACATGAGTTCGATTAGTCTTGATAACATTTAAAAACACAAAAAATTTATAAAACTGATTAACAAAAATGTGGTCGAATCATTTTACCTATAGCACTCCACTGTTCGCCAGCCGGTAACGCCGAATCCAGGACACCTCGGAAATCCATCCCGACGTATGGATACTCCACAAAGACCATTTCTTGATGGTAGAACCACTCAAAGAAGGCATCAGAGAAGGAAATCTATGATTGACCAACATGTCTGGCCATAAGATCAACCCACCTCTGCATCCATGGTTCCCTCGGTGCTGGAAATCCTAGTGAAATGTACTGAGGCTACATTAGTGGAATCCTCTCCAAGGAAAAAGCAGTCAAGATGGAAACATAGCCAAAATTCTTGGATCTTCCATTCTTTACCTTGGAGAGATTTTCTTTATAATAGGAAGTACTGCCTCACACCAATTGAACACCTCTGGTTCCAGGCAATCCAGGGCGTACTACATGTAAGATCTGTTGGCCAAATGAAGAGCCACGCTGCCAGCCAAGCTAGCAAAAGTAAATAAAATGGTCCTCAAGGGTCGATCAGTGACATCCCAAATACTGATATTGCCATCCCTACTGGGCTGAGATCCATCTCTACAAAACTGGCGAATATAATCTCTCACAGATTCACCCCCACGGGTGGATCTTGATAGTGAAAGAGGGGAACCACGCCTCGATAACCCTATCAGAAAGTAGATATCCTTGGTTGTTAATGGGATAGATTTACCTCTGATATGGAATACCTGGTTGATCGGACCCCAAGCATCGAGATAATACTGCAACAAACTGATTTGTTTCCACATGCTGGATATGCGGAAGAATTTGAGCAAAGCACAGTTTCGTAATGCAGTAATTGTTTCCTTATCGTATAAGGAATCATGTCCTCTTCTTCATGTTCATGTTCACACCATGTGATGACCATATTGATCCAACAAATATTTGAAACACAGACAAAATATGAATCAGGATCCGAATTTGAGCAAAACCAGGCAAAACTTTCATGAAAAATCACTGTGTAAAGTTTCCCTTTTGCACCCATCACACCCTGCCTTTGAGCAAGGTGAGATGCATACTGACTGGCCAGTGTGCAGATTAGTTCACAAGCTACTGGAAAGATTCCATTGATCCATGCAAGTTCTCAATCGCTTCAAAATATCAGAGTAGGTCTCCTAAAAGACCCTTCCTTAATGGGTATTTTTTCCCTCGCACCTCCAAGTAATCTAGCGAAAGTGGCCATAGTGGAAACCTGTGATATGATATCTTCTACATCATCAAATATTAAGAAGAACTCTGACCATTTTGATAGTGTAGATCATCACGAGGCGTTGCTCCCAAGTCCCATTGAATCTTTGTAGCAATCAATTTTCTGGGCCTGGACGACGAACCCAAATCAACACTCAACGAGTGTTTGGATAGATAGGTCTCTAGAGTATGGTACCTCTTCTGATCCTTGGTCTTGTATACATTCTACAGACGAAGGAATCATTCAGTCGATGATGATAGGAGAGATTCCATGGGGATATTACCACCATTGTTCCCACCTTCAAGATAACAATGAAGATTATTCAAGTGACCTTCATCATCCTTCAGTTTTTTATTTCTTATCAAATACTATAAATATAGTGGACGAGACTCTGTTTCTGATATCATCAAGCGATCAGTGGTATGGAGATATATAGGTCTATCTCCAAACCCAAAATTTTAGGCCTAACACCTCTCACTCTGAACAGCGGCATATTCGATACCAAGCAAAAGACTACATGATCGTCAGTGATACACTTTATTGTCATGGTGTCGATATAGTTCTGCGAAGGTGCCTCACGCATGAGGAGGCCGAAAAAGTCCTGAATGAATAGCATTCTAGTGCATGTGGGGGGCATATATCCGGTTATACTACTGCACAAAAGATCTTACGAGCTAGTTACTTCTAGCCCACTATATTCAAAGATTAAATAATTGCAGTTAGAAGTTGCATGCTTGCTAGATTTTTGATCGGAAAACCAGATTACCACCTGCAACGCTGCACCCAGTATTTGTTGTTGGGCCATTAGTTAAATGGGGCATAAATTTCATGACATGTAACCCCACCTCGACTAGGGGGCATGGGTATATTATAGTTGTTGTTGACTATTTTGCAAAATGGGCCGAGGTGATGCCTACATTAAACAACAGCGGCGAAACGACTGCTCTTTTCATTTTTTAATCATACAGTCTCTAGATTTGGTGTTCCATAGGCTATACTCATAGATCATGGGTCGCATTTTCGCAATCATATGATGGTTGAATTGACTGCCAAATTAGGATTTTCCCATGATAGTTCTAATCCATATTATCTGCAGGCTAACGAACAAGTTGAGGCAATCAACAAAGTCCTTAAGCGCATGCTGCAGAGAATGATTAGAGTCCACAAACAGAATTGGCATTTGATCCTGTACTCAGCTCTATGGGCATATAGGAATTTGGTGAGAAATGCGACTATGTTTACCCCGTTTCAGTTGGTGTATGGTCTAGAAGTTGTCTTACCAATCGAGTGTGAAATTTCATCCCTCAAGCTCACGTTTGATCTGCTTCCCGAAAATTCGAAAGAAGAGGCTCGTTTCTTGGAACTAATCCACCTGTATGAAACCCATCGTGACGCCATGCTAGCTATCGAAACACATAATAAATGTGTCAAGGCGCAATTTGAAAAAAATGTCAACCCTCGTGTCTTCTCGGAAGGTGACCTAGTCTTGCTCTATGACCAGGACTCTGATAAATTGAGAGTGGGTAAGTTCAAACCATTATGGATGGGCCCCTATATTGTTAAACGGGTATTGACAAAAGGATCCTACAAGCTGGTCGATTATGATAGAATTCCACTGTCACAACCCCGAAACAGGATGTATCTTAACCATTACTATGCTTGATTAAGTGTAGTACGCTCTTTGTATATATGCTTTTGTTACATTTTTTCTTTCTTTTAGAGTTGTCATTTTGGTTAGGTAATCCATTTTGCATTTGTTGCAGATGTCAAACTTTTTGGAATCATTTGTTGGGTACGCCGACGGAGCTAGTCGTAACATGCGGAACCTATCTACTATGCCCTGGGCCATTTTTGCTCCAAGTGGCAAGTTACTGAGTTTCAAGGGAATATGTATTGGTTGATCAAAAAATAACATCGTTGAGTATAGCGCGTTGATTGAGCTTCTCTCTGATGCCATTTCACATGGCATACACTAACTTATTGTCATGCTAGATTTGCAACTCGTTATTCTACAACTTACTGGCGTTTATTCCGTTCGGAACCAAGCGATTTATCCCATGTTCCTAAGAGTCAGGATTTTGGAAAGACAGTTTGATTCCATTCAATATCAACATATTTCTAGAAACTTAAACACATTAACTGATTCATTAGTGAACTATGTGTTGGATAGACATTTGTAGCATTTGTAAAGAATAAATTTTACATTAACATTTGCATCAGGATTGCATAACTTAACCAAGATAAAACTCTGAAAATAAAAAATATTTAACTGTTTATAGTTTTTACAAATGTTTTGTGTCCAAGAAAAAATCGTTCATATGAACAAGAAACTCAAAATGAATGCAGAAAAACATCCTAGACTAATGATGCTAGTGATAACATGTCATCGCCTGTGCGATCATGCACAAAAGTCGAGTCCATCGACCCGGCACACCAGTGGTGTGGCACTGTAACCTCAAGGGTAACTCATCGGTCCTGACATCTTGATTACCGAGAGTAAGGCCCTTGATCTGATCCTGCAGCACTGCCAGGGTCTCCGATATGTCCAAGTCTCAAAGGACGGCCCCTCTATAGCCTCTCCTACTGGAGTGTTAGCTGCCGCCCGTGGGCATGCCACTGATCGCATTGGCCCATTATCTCCACACACACATGATTTCGATTAGTCTTGATAACATTTAAAAACACAAAAACTTTATAAAACTGATAAACAAAAATGTGGTCGAATCATTTTACCTATAGCACTCCACTGTTCGCCAGCCGGTAACGCCAAATCCAGGTCACCTCGGAAATCCATCCCGACGTATGGATACTCCACAAAGACCATTTCTTGATGATCGAACCACTCAAAGAAGGCATCAGAGAAGGAAATCTATGATTGACCAGCATGTCTGGCCATAAGATCAACCCACGTCTGTATCTGTGGTTCCCTCGGCATTGGCAATCCCAGTGAAATGTACTGAGGCTACATTAGTGGAATCCTCTCCAAGGCAAAAGCAGTCAAGATGGAAACGTAGCCAAAATTCTTGGATCTTCCTTTCTTTACCTTGGAGAGATGTTCTTTTATAATAGGAAGTACTGCCTCACACCAATTGAATACCTTTGGTTCCATGCAATCCAGGGCATACTGCATGTAAGATCTGTTGGCCAAATGAAGAGCCACGCTGCCAGCCAAGCTAGCAAAAGTAAATAAAATGGTCCCCAAAGGCCAATCAGTGACATCACAAATACTGATATTGCCATCCCTACTGGGCTGAGATCCATTTCTACAAAACTGGCGAATATAATCTCTCACAGATTCACACCCACAAGTGGATCTTGATAGTGAAAGAGGGGAACCACGCCTCGGTAACCCTATCACAAAGTAGATATCATTGGCTATTAATGGGATAGATTTACCTCTGATCTGGAATACCTGGTTGATCAGATCCCAAGCATCAAGAAAATACTGCAACAAACTGATTTGTTGCCACATGCTGAATATGCGGAAGAAATTGAGCAAAGCACAGTTTCGTAATGCAGTAATTGTTTCCTGATCGTATAAGGCAATCATGTCCTCTTCTTCATGTTCATGTTCACACCATGTGATGACCATCTTGATCCAACAAATATTTGAAATACAGACAAAATATGAATCAGGATCCGAATTTGAGCAAAAACAGGCAAAAATTTCATGAAAAATCACTGTGTAAAGTTTCCCTTTTGCACCCATCACACCCTGCCTTTGAGCAAGGTGAGATGCATACTAACTGGCCAGTGTGCATATTAGTATGCATCATCCCTTTCGATGTAGACCAGGTGCGATGATGGTAGAATAAATTGTTCAAACCACAGGGGTCCAAAAGAATAGGAAACATGCTCAGAATTAAAGGGTGGTATGAAATTGAAGAGCTCAGGGTTAGCTCCTACCTAGTCTTGACAGCACACAGAATAGTCCACCAGATCTCCTAAAATTAACTAGTGTAATTTGAGGAGGAAAACCACTCCAGAGCTCTAAAATCCCAAATTTGAAATAGAATGATGAAAATGAGAGGTAGAACTACTTTTATGTTTACTGTTCACATGCTTCAAGTAGTTTAATTCATTTTTTTCATATGTATCTATTTCTAATCAGTTCGATGGAGTAATTGAGCATGTTGAACGTCCAGCAAAAGAATATGATAGGTGCTAAACCATGAATTAAACATTTTGACCACAAAATGAGCAATGTTTCCGCAAGGTTCAAGCTCGTTAAAAAATAGACCTGCCACTGAGCATATGTTAACACAAGGTTCAATCTCATTAAAAAATAAACCCGCCTTTAGTAAACGACCTCTATGATTGCTATGTTATCAGCCTTTTGAGCCTTGGTTGTGTTCTACCATCACCTCCAACCTTTTGGCTGATCAAATGCTTCCACTTGATTGTTTACCCTTTTGAGGAACAACTACGATGAGTGGCCCTGTCAGCCAACCTCTTCACATCACCATGTTTTGAAAAGTTCCAAGCTTACCCAGAACTAGTTGCTACCCTAAACGCCACTCGTTCCTTCAAAATGAACCTCCTTTAAACTCTTTTCGGACTCATTAAATATGAAAATATCATCAAGCTATTGGTTTTTCCAGCTCATTAAAGTAATCGAAATCCCATCCCTCTTGTATATTTTAATCTTTTTTGGACCTGAGGAATTATCCCTCCAAAAAGTTTGAGCACTTGTTTTTTCGACTTGCTAAAGTTATCGGAAACCCATCCCTTTCGTATTATTTTATCCTTTTTCGGACTTAAGGGATTATGCTACGAAAATGAACTGCTGGAGTTTCCTTTTTTTCCATTTTCAAACTCTCTAAACGTGAAAGGGAGCGAGTTATCCTTGTCATTAAAGTTGTTAAAACAATAGCGACAAACTTTTCCACCCAAACAAGAACGTGTTTCACTGTCGCTAGGCTCACTAAAACAAAGCGACAGGTTTGCTTGAAGGGAAAATTATAGAAAAAGAATATGTTATCCTCCTCAAGCTTGAAAAAAATAAAGAGGTACTGGTCAGCAATGACTGGTGAAAAAGGGAAGAAAAGTTGAAGAACTTTATTGGTAGCAGGTCACTCTTGAACATGACACTTTCACTCCATCACCATGATTGAGTCGGGTTGGGTTATTCTGTTCACCGGTCATTTTTCCATTGGTCTTCCACGCCATCCATTTTTGGGGTTAATGCTACCAATCCATCTCAGTGTCGCCGATATGTTCAAGAGAAATCATTCAGAGAATTCACCATCTAGTTAATGCCTCATCCACTACAATACCTTCATCCTCCATTTTTCATGACCGCCATTACTGAACCTTGTATCATTAGATCGTTTCACCTCCAGAAAATCATTTGCTATGTTTCGTGTCTTAGATGTGGGATACATTAAGACCCTCCTACGATGGGTCACTTCTTGTCAACATCAACTCATTATCTAAGAAGTTGACTTAGAAACAACTCTTTCAGTACTTTGAAGCCTGCATGCCTCAATGGCAAGTTTCTCACTTTCGGCGACAAGTTTACATCAATGGCCTATGATCAAAAGATTTTACGTGGTCTTTGACATTAGATCATATATTCACACCACGTCAATTGTACTATAGTATCTTGAGGTTCATTATCATTATCGGTGATTCCTCTCACGCTTGTTAACAACTTACATTATTGGCTGGTAATCAAGTGATGTCTTTCCATGTTCGGCGTCAGGACATCTTTTCACAAGGATAGACCTGTACATCGGGTGAAGATTGAACGAGTTTGAAAACTCTCGATCTAGTTTCATCCATCTAGGCTACGATATATTCAGGAATAAAAAGACATCAAATGTACACAGAACTGCACAGATGATCATCCAAGCTAAGGGATGATGACTCTACATATAAATAATCACTAGTCTACAACTGCAAACGATTATATGTCATATGTACATGAAAATGAATTTATAAAGCTGAGCATGGGAATGACCACCTCATCTACATCATGAAATAATATGATGATGATGTATTGTATTGTATCTTATACAGGTCACCTTCCAGTTCGAATACCTCGATTCCTCAGGATAAAGCATTTCACCCGACATCAAAAGATTTACGACTTCATGCTTTAGGAGGCAACTGTTATAGACATATTTGGGCACTGCAACCCCAATCTCATATGTCAATAAAACAACGGATCTTTAACCCCTAAAAGTGTTGTTTCATACCCTAAAGGATCATGGTCAACTGATTACATCATTCCCCAAAATTTCCACCTGAAAAACCACTCAGAACTGGCCAAAACTAGACCATACTGACTGCTTCACTGTCAGGGTGTGATGCATACTGACTCCTACACTAGCTAGGTGTGATGCATACAAAGGAGGCCTTCTGTGGGGTGTGATGAGTGAGAATGGACAAATTTCTAAGACAGTTTGCTAAGTGGATGCTTATAGAATCTTCTAGAAACTTCTCCTATGACACTTGCCTCTCTGAATTCGCTCAGGGATGAGTAAGAGATTAAAGAAATATCCAAGTGGAACCAAGAACTACATGTGGAATGACATTAATAAAAAACCTAGAGATGACTCACACCCTTGTAGACATCTATTAATGGATCCCTCATCTAAGAGATCTTAAAGGTTGGAATTTTGTAATTTGCACGCTCATAATTTGTCTTTGAGAAGGAGCATTGTATTGTTGGGTGACCTTGCTTTTAATGAGGTGAAGAGGGCTTTGATGCTGGGAGGATGATGCTGGATCAGACAACTAGGTTGTAATTATCCCTTCTATTTTAATGAAGTTATTTGAGTTTTTCTCCATACAATTGTGTACTTGTGAGTCTTATTATTTATAAATTCCATTGTATGTTCAATGTGTTTCTGATTCTGCATTGTTTATGATATAATAGATCAAGATGCTTTGATGGTGTTCTTTTACTTTGTTTCTACAGGTATTCTCTAAGCGAGACAAGTAGGAGAGGATTTGCAAGCTCTATCAAGGGAGAGAGAAATCAAGAAAGGAATCAAGCAGAAGATCCAAGTTGGTCCCTTTGTTGCTCTTTTATCTATCATACATAGAGGAAATCACAAATTGCTTTGATTATTTGTTTCTAGGATAGCTACCAATCCTAGTGGGACTACCAGATTGAAAAGGCACTAGTTTTCCTGGAAACACACCTATATATTAATATAGATCCATCTAAAGCATACATCTAACATGCACTAGAAGAGATCAAATCTGTTTAGGTGCAAGTCATTTTTAGAGTGCAAAATTTGAAAAAAGATTTCATCTCTCTCATCTGTTGATAAATCTCAATAAATCTATAATGCTTCTCACTCTTTATATATATAAAATGTGTAATTTTTCATTGATTAGATTGTATTACTAAATGTTATATAGAGTACATAACTTAGAAGTCCAAAATAAATTTGTCCAATTTTAAGAAAATTGACAAAAAAAACACACTTAAAAAAGGACCAAAATGTAAACTAGCGATACTACTTTAAATATTTAAACCATAATTTTGTTTTTTCAATTGTTTAATATGATATATACATATTTTTGAAACATTATATAATATATAGATAATTGACATTGAAATATTTTACATAGCATGCACATTGAAATATTTTATCTATGGACTACATAGTTCACATTAAAATGGTTTTTTTATTAATATATTTTTACGTATAGGTTAATATGCTTATTAAAAAAAGTATTCATGACTAACAATGAATTTTTTTATTATTATAAATATTTTTAAAGGTACATATTAGTTTATATTAATAATTGAATGAATTACACCTGTCCTCTTAGTATCCTTATTTAAACTGCTTCATTTTATATTTTATTTTAAACTTTAAATTACATTTTCTTTCAACATTGATTTTATTTATTCCGCATGAAAATTATTATATTATTATTATTATATATCTCGACATAAATTAGTTAATATTATTATTCAAATAGTCTATTTTAATCTTGTGTTGAAATATTTTTGGAAAATATAAGGTTTAAACATTCTCAATTTTTTTACTATAATTTTTTCTCTTTTGAATGTTGATATGAAATTATATTATGTCATGTGGATTTCGAAATATTTTATTTATGACTAAGAGGGAGTGAAATAACTGAGCTTAGAGGCTCATTGAGCCTAGAGGTTCATTTTACAACCTAGTATGAGGGGATGTGTAATTTTGTCAGTGTTCAACATGGAGTTGACACATGCCCTCTTAAAATAAAAATAAAATATTCTGTAAATCTAAAATCAATGTGACTATAACAAAGAACAAAAATGAATATGCTATGCATGTTCAGTTAGTTTTCCTTATGCATAATATAATTTCATGTAAAGTAACTAGAAGTAAAAAATGTGTGAGTAAAGATGCTTGAAAAAGAAAATATTGTAATGTTGTATATAACAAAATATTCAATACGGGTTATCAATAAAATATTTTATAGGAATTAGTATTGACCTATACTTAAAACTATATTAATAAGGAAAAATCTAATTTAATGAGCATGATGCACATGTTATGTGAAATATTTTAATGTCAATTATTTATATATTTTATATTGTTTTTAAAAAATTGTCTATGTCATATAACACTATTGAAAAAGAAAATTATGGCTAAAACATTCGAAGTAGTCACAATATTTTACAATTTTACCTTTTTTTTAGATATATGTTTTTTTGCCCAATTCCAACAAAGATTTTTTTGGACTTAGAAGTTTAAATTATGTACTCTATATAACATTTAAGAATACAATTTAAACAATGAAAAATGACACATCGTATTTTTCACTCTAAAATAAGTTTACACATGAAGAAATTTGATCCCTTTTGAATCATTTTAGATTGGTGCTTAAAATAAATCTATACCGATTTTACCACATTAAGTTGTAATATCAACATGTAACCACAGTGAAGTTAAAATTATTGATCTTTTATAATATTTTTTTTATTATGATCAAAATTACTTTTCTATATATAAAATAAACTAATTTCATTTAAAAAAATACATGTTAAATTTACATTAATTACAAACCAGAATCAGATATCACCCTCATATTAAATGATAAAATAAACTTCTAATCACAATAATATTCTAATTCAAATCACTAAACCTACATCATACCCAATCCGTTTTCTAAATATTAGAATTGTAAATTTCTCAAAATTTGTGAAATTGTAAATCATGGTCTAATATTTTCGTTTCTTTCTTTTTTATTTGTAAGATATCATGCCAACCGATATAGAATATAATTAATTATGT